>JAVJHY010572589.1:0-76833 GCA_035593235.1 Phascolosoma agassizii | reverse complement strand
GGTCGGTCAGCTGATAGCCCATTTCGCTTTGGGATGTGGCGCTAAGCGTACCGGTGGCTTCAATCAGTGCTTGGCTACGGGCCATATCGACAATTTCTTGCGTGACCGCACGCGGCAAACAAACGGCCTCGGCCAGATCGCTGACCAGGTCAATGTTCTTGCGGAACATCGTCTTTAGAACAATGTCGCGCATCATGACCAAGGACAATTGCATGTCTTCGATCCGGGTCGGCGGAGGAGGCGGCTGAACGCCCCGTGATGTTTCCATATTCATATCACAAGCCCTGCGGTTGCTGCGTCTAAGACCAGATTCTACACTAATCTTTGAAATTCAATGTGATTGTACCCTACAATCGTGCAAAAATTAAGATGTACTTCGTCTATCCGTTGAATCGCGTTGTTTTATCGTCATACGCCCAGCTTAACGCCCAGCGCCAAATAGGCAACCAAAGTTGACCCTAGGGCAATGCCCATCGGATAGACTTTGTCATGTGCCCAGCTTTCCCATTCCGGGGCCAGGCGGCGCAGCGGGGTGTTTTTTGCTAGGCGGTGCGCAATGAAAGAGGCCACAAGAATGGGCACAAAAATCTTAAGCAAGAACAGCCCGTCACCGGCGGCAATGAACGGCGCAGCAGCAGCGCAGAATTTGGCATCGCCAGCGCCCACAATACCCAGCGCATTAACCACCATGCCAATCAGCAACACCACAACCAGTTGCACCACCCGCCAGGGAATATCGGCCAGCGGCAGGACAAAGGGGGCGATCACAACGAACACCGCCACTAGCGCCAGCACCGACAGATTGGGAATACGCATGGTACGCAGGTCACTAACAATCACCCACAGGCAAATCGGCAGGACAAACGGCAAAAACCACAGTGCCGCGTTCGAAGTAATAATCATCTGATCCACCCGCCGTGAATGTCTTGACCGACTCATCGTATTGAATGAAAGGCACCTGCGCCGAGTGCTGAAGGAATACCTGATCTACTACCACGAGTATCTCACGCATTTGGGTTTGAATAAGGATGCGCCACAAACGCGCGAAATTGAACGGCGTGAGAGAGGTGACGTCGTCGCTCTACCTGTTCTCGATGGACTTCATCATCGATTCAGCATTTCGTATCGCCAGCTTTATTATTCGCTTGCGTGAGTGCGGATTGTCACATTGCCAAACCAATGCATAGGAATACCCTGCCTAGGGCAAAAATATGGTGACGTTGCAAGATTCGGGAATAGACTTCTAGTTGCGAAAACCCGGAATTAGCTTCGATCCAGCGACGTATCGCGTTTACGCGCCGAACACCGGATCAAAACAATCACACTCGATCATTCAAGGAGAACCGCTCATGACTGCCCTACCTAAACTGCCGAAGCTTGAATTCATACCTCTCTTTCCGGTTGATGCTCAAATTTTGTCCGTATTCAAGGAGTGCACACCCAAAATTCTTGTTGTAGCGGACGGATTTTTATCCTTCGGGGCAACCGATTTCGGTTTGTCCGATTTTATTAACACCTTAAAAAGCACCGTGATACACGGGATGAATCCTATTATAAAAACGGCGCATCGAGGCATCTCGGCAGCCGATTACACCAACTTCGTCTTTAAATCGACGACGTTATCGAAGAGCCTATACGACGTATTGTTTCTGTTCGGGTCTAACAGTTCTGGAACATTGCACGCTTCCCAAATCGCTATCATTTCACAGTTTATGGATGACGGTGGCGGTGTGTTTGCGACCGGCGATCATGCGAATTTGGGTCGACAGCTTAGCGGCGATATTCCGCGCGTCAGAGGCATGCGACGTTGGACCGGGCCATCGGCTTCGAGTCCGGAACGTCTTTCTACAAACGATCCTGGCTCCGACAACATCTTCGAATTTGACGACCAATCAGACTCTATTCCACAAAAGATTTATCCGGCCTATACAAACTCAGGACCTCACGCGCTACTTCAACATCCGACGAAAAATATCATTGAAGTTTTTCCCGACCACCCGCACGAGAGTGAGTGCACAATACCCGCATCGCTCGCAGACCCTAAAGAATGGCCTCTTGATAGTGCGGGAGATCCGGTTAGCCCCGAGATCGTTGCCGTGTCCGTGTCGTATGGCGGTGGTTTCACTGGCAAATCTCCCATCAGTACACCCAGGTCATTCGGTGCGATCGCTACCTACGACGGACATCTGGCAAATGTGGGGAGAATAAGTACGGACGCCACATGGCACCACTTTATTAATGTCAACATTATCAGCAGCAGTGCAGGGCCTGGGTTACAAGCCAACCCCGACGCGTATGAGCGTGTAAATACCTACTACGGAAATATTGCCACTTGGTTGATGCCTGAAAAGACACGTCGTTGCTTGCGTTGGCCGGTGATAGTGAATATTTGCAAGATCTATCCCATTCCAGAATTTATTGCTGAGCTTCTGGAAAAACCCGAGGATCTACCGACCTTACTCGGAATCGGTAGAGAGGTTCAAAAAGTACTATCTCGGTTTATTTCTCCCGCACAGCAACAAGAGTTAGTGGCGGATGTATGCAATTTACATAACGAAGCTCTCGCAAAGGAAATCAACAAACTACGCAACGCTCCAGCAGACTTAGACGGGGAAATATGTCAGCGGCTTACTCCCGTAGCGCTCATCCAACATGCGGCATTCGGCTCGCTACTATTGGCCGCAGGCCAGTCCTTACCAATCGATGGTGATTTAGAGAGCAACTTCAAAGCCGCTGGCGGTTTAGACGGTCTTGATAGGCGAGCGAAAGCAGCGCAAGAGGTAGTCTTTAGGAAACTGTCGGCAGCATTACGAAAAGCTCGGACCCGCTCAGACGAAATACTGGAACTAATCTAGGGACGTTTCTGAACCCGACCGAAAGCCGGTGCTGGCCATTGATCCTGAGATGGCCAGCACCTATTGAATACTCACCTGTTGATTTGCATGTTCGATTGATCCACCAATTGCATGGAACATTGAGCCGGTATTTGCACTGCGAGCCACGGTAACCTACGGCAGATTGTGGATCAAAATTCGATGCAAAAAACCGTCGAAAACGGATCAACTGAACATGCAAATCAACATAATAATTTCAAATTGCCAGTTATCTGTAAGGATTTAAATTGGTTATGTTTTTACCTGTTTCCGCGCAAGGGCAACCCGGATATCCTGACTACTTGGGTCTTGATTTTCGCCTGTTTGCGGCATTTGACAATCAGAATATGGAGCCGAAAAACTCACAAAACCGGGAACACGAGGAAACGAATATCCGCATTCCTCTAGTGGCATGTCTTTAAAACGATCATTGTTTGGAAATAATTTAAACAAGGCAGGAATTGGTATTCAGCTAGTAATGTACTTTTTCCTGGCAGCGACGGCCTATGGATTTTGGGCCGACTTTGTGCCGAGTGAATATCAATTAAATTTTGGAAAACATATTCCGTACTTGCTGTCCGCATTCCTATCAATTCTGCTGGCTTGGGCTACCTTTACCGGCCGGTGGAAAATGAAAACTAGCAATCTGTATATGAAAATCGGACTGCTAACGATCTTTTCCCCCATCCTTATATTTGGTTGTGTGTGGTTTTCGCTGAACCATGGAATTCCGGCGTGTTACACCAGATTATTTGGCAATGATACTGAGATGGTTCTTGCTCTAGAAAAATATAGAAGTAGCTCTCGGCACGCCTGCACTTACCAACTGCGAGGCAGATCAATAAAGACTGCCTTTCCAAGTCACATTTGCATTTCGGAAAACTACTATTTGCAAGAACCGAAAGAGGTTTCAGTTACATTAAAGGTGAAACTGTCCGCCCTGGGGTTCTACGTGATCCACGTATTTGATAATACCCCTAACAAGGTGCTGACCAGCGACGCTCGAGAATGGGCTCCTTACGTTTTGTCGTTCCGCCACCTATCCTCGTAGTTCATTTATCCGGTGATTATAATGTGGTCCATCGTCCCTTATTGGCCGAGGCCGTGTGAAAAGAGCCGTATTTACTCGTAAATCGATGTCGCTCTGAAAGTCATTCGATTTTTGATGTCGTTGAACGAGATCGTTGTAGCGACAGCAAGATCCGCAACTAGGTTTTCCGCCAAATATTTCGTCGCTTCATCGCGAACTGATGAACCGCTAATCAATAAAAGGCCCGATCAGGCCCTCACGAGGTGTTCCATGATTTTCGGCACGCCCAGAATGTTGATCGCACGTCTGAGATTGTAAGCGAGCACATGTAGGCTCATCTCCGCTTGTACGTTCGGCAATCGTTTCATCAAAAAGTGTGTCGACCCCATCCAGTGTTTGATCGTACCGTAGGGATGTTCGACCAGGCGCTTGCGCTGGCGCATTGCATCAGGGTGCTTTTTGAGCACAACATCAGCCGCATCGAGTAGGTGTTCTTTCTCCCAACGTTTGAGTCGCTTGGCATTGCTGGTCGTACACTTCGCCTGCAACTCACACGAGGAACAGCCGTAGCGCATGTAGACCCACAAAGTTTTCCCTTTCTCGACACTGTCAAAGCGATACGTCAGGGGCTCTCCAGCCGGGCAAATATACTCGTTGCGCTCAGCGTCATATCGAAAGTCGGCCTTTGAGTACCGACCCGAGGTGTTGCCCGGGAAGGTGTTTGTTTTTGGCACCAGCGCCGTGATGCCGGCGTCATAACACTCAACGATCTCCTCGCCCTTGTAGTATCCCGGATCGGCAACCACGGTCAGCGCCTTGGACTGTAGTGTTGACTGCGCCTTTTTAGCCATCGAAGAAAGCTGGCTGCGATCGCTAGGGGCGTTGGTCACCTCGTGAGCGGCGATCAGGTGATGTTGACTGTCCACCGCCGTTTGTACGTTGTAGCTCACCGTACTGCCACCACCAGCTTTCATCATCGAGCGCGCATCCGGATCCGTCAGCGACACCTGACTATCCGGGTGAGTTTGCACGTCGGTCTCGTGCTGCTTAAGCGCTTCCATCTTCGCCTCCATCGAGGCAATCTTCTGCTTAAGCGCCGTGGCCGTCACTTCGCGGATTTCGGGCTCTTCGGTGTCCACTGCATCAAGCTTTTCCAGGTAACGATCAATGTTCGCTTGTGTCTTCTCCAACCTGCGCTGCACGCTTTTCTTGGTGAAGTTCTTATCGCGACTGTTGACCGCTTTGAACTTACTGCCGTCAATTGCCACCAGCGTGGCAGAGAACAACTTTAGCTCGCGGCACACACCAACAAACTCCACGCACACACGCCGGATCGCTTTGCGGTTGTCCTTACGAAAGTCAGCGATCGTCTTGAAGTCCGGCATCAAGCGACCCGTCAACCAGATCAGTTCAACATTGCGATGCGACTCTCGCTCCAAGCGCCGAGACGAATGAACACGGTTTAGATATCCGTAGACATATATCTTCAACATCGTCGCCGGCTGATAACCTGGCCGGCCGGTTGCGCTCGGCTCTGCTCGATTAAATCCTAGCGACTGAAGATTTAGCTTGTTCACGAATGCGTCAACGACTCGTATCTCGTTGTCCTGCGCGATGTATTCGTCAAGGCTTTCTGGGAATAAGGTGCTCTGGGATCTGTTCTCGCCTTCGATGAACCGTTTCATCAGCCACTTGCTCCCGCAAAACAACGAACCAATGATCTCACACGACCGAGCTGCTGACGATCCTCTTTTCACACAGCCTCGGCCGACTAAAGACAGGCGGCGTAACGGTCTAATGCTTTCACTACTCCAGATTCATCGGCTACCGGCAGGCGCAAAATTATACGGTTCGCAATAACGTTGCTTAAGCGCACAACTGGCTCGGCCCGCAATCGCCACGCGGGCCCACGACACGCCGATTCCGTAAAAAAATATCTCTGGAAAAAGCGGTCGAACTACTCAGAGCCGATTTCGGCCTAGTAGTCGATGCGCCATTTAAAATTAGCACAGAAGGAACGCGTATTAAGGTAGATTGCAGAATACATGGCTACGGTGCCAGGAACGGTATGTTAGTAGATCGATACTGGTCAAATATACGGCCAATCGAGGATAAGCTTACCGAATTAGGATACGGATATTCATGTTTCGATATTCGCAATGGGATCTCGCATTTTGCCGATGCCCTAGATGATTGGGCCATATACCGAAGTGATGCCTGGACTTTGGTTGTATGGTGCGCGCCCTGGCCAAGTGCGAAAGCCGGTTCTAGCGCAAATCGCTCTGGATCAGCCAGCCAAGTCCCGTCGTTTTGAAATGTGGCACTTTCTCGACCCTGTCGCGCCCGATTCCATAGGCGGCCGACGAACCGTGTCGTCGCTGCAATACTGACATAGACCCAAGTTTCTTGATCCGTCTGGCGCGCTAACTCCGACGGGATGCGCGAATGCGCTGTGGCAGTAGATCCTCGCTAAGATCGAGGCCGACCGTATCCTCGCGCACATCCGCGACCTCGGAGAGACGCTCTTGTAGACCAAGGATAGCGAGCAGGGTAGTGATTGTGCCAATAGAGACGCCTGGCTCACCTTTCTCAGCCTTCGACAAGGTCGTACGGCTAATGCCCGCGCGCTCTGCCATTACTTGCGTAGGAATGCGCCGCCGCCGACGCGCATCGCGCAGATCCGAACCCAGTTTTCGCAGTACCCTGGAAACCGGAATAGGCGTAGTTCGTGGAGTTGACATTAGTTATCGTCCATAATATTAGACGATACAACGGTTAAAGATTAGAATAGTGGTCATTATTTCAATTAATAGTAGCTGTAACAGTGACTTTTCTTACTGTCCATTATTATTGTCAATAACCTAGTTAACGAATATTTAACTGAACGCAAAATTGGTGACACCTAACCTCCCGCGGAGGTTTTACGGCGTTTCTGGCCGATATCGAGCCCAGTGGCACCATCAAGTCGAATGCATCGACCGCATACAGCGGACTCCGCTGTATGTTAAAGGGGTTACAGACCCAAACCACCGATTTTCTGCACTAAGAATTTCGGTCGTGCAAACAAATTAGTGATAAATGCTGCAAAACGGGGTTTTTCGTCAATAACGTGCAGCACTTTTGCTGTCTGGCGTCCAAGGTTGCGAGTGGCCGCAGGGCGAGGGCCACTGGCGCCAGGCGTACGACAGCGCGATTGTTGCGACAAGGTGTATGAAGAGAACAACGAGATCACGCGTCACCCGGCCATCGTAGCGAATCTATCGTCGATGATAAATCTTGGAAATCAACGGCGTTTCACCCAAAACTGGAATTCGCACCCGACACCGTTTGTAACGGGCTTGCGGTGCTCCGCACTCTACAACGTCGGCTCACGACGGCGGGACGGGCTATCGGCAAATCATCGAAGAAGTGCGGGCGGATCTAGCCTGGCGCTACGTTAAACGCTCCGGACTCAGATTGAACCGAGTGGCCGAGCTGTTGGGCTACGGTAGCCCAACAGCGTTCAGCCGAACGATACTTCGCACCACACACGACAACAACAGTGATTTCGCGCAAGAGTAACGGAGCGATATCAAGCACTGTGGACGTCCCCCATCCGTACGAGCACACGGCGCGTGACCACCGGACCTAGTAATTCAAACACCACCGTCGAGGCGAGAATGGTTGGTAAGATGATGTCTTTGTACTCGGGGAAGCGTTGACTGGCGAGCAAGGCCATACCGATTGCGACACCCGCCTGCGGTAGTAGGGCTAAGCCGATCCATCGGCGGGTTTTAAGATCTGTACCGCTGAGCCAACCGCCGAGCCGCGTGCCTAAGATACGCCCGGCGACACGAAGAGCGATGTAGCCGGCCCCGAGCACACCCAGGTTGGCGAGCGCGTCAATGTGAAGGGCCGCACCGGCAAGTAAGAAGAATAATATCAGAAAAGGCCATTCAATCCCTTCGATCGCACGAAATGGACGATCGTGATGCGAGGCGAGGTTCGCCACGACTGAGCCCATTACGATAGTGGCGAGAATGTAGGAGACCTCTACCCACACGGCGAGACCCGCGCACAGTAGGACGAAACCCAGCGCCTCGGCTTGGGTCGGTTCGCCAGTGCGAATGCGGCCGGTAATGTAGGTCATCGGTATGCCGAGCGACAGACCCAATAATACGGCACCGCCTATCTCCCACAAGCCCGACATTAATACGCCGCTGGGATCGCCGTTGCCGCTCAACACCTGCGCCACGGCAAGTAAAACACTGAACACTAACAGTCCCCAGGCATCATCTATAGCGACGATGCCGAGCAGGGTGTCAGTGAAGCGGCCTTGCGCGGCGGACTCATGCACGACATCTAGTGTTGCCGCTGGCGCGGTGGCTGGTGCTATGCCGGCGAGCAATAACGCGATCACCAGTGGCACCCCAAATAGCGAGAGCACCGAGAACACGAATAACGTGGTCATGAGCACCTCACCAACAGACATTGCGATCACGGGTCGCCCCAGTTCCCGCAGCGATCGAAGGGTCAGCTGCTGCCCCAATAGGAAGCCGATCATGCTAAGCGCAATATCGGTTAACAGCGGAAACCAAGGGATGGTGAACTCCGGCAACCAGTCGAAGACCGATGGGCCGATTAGAAATCCTGCCAACAATAATAGGGTCACTCGCGGCAGCGGTGTATGTTGTCCTAGCAGATCCGCAATCAAGCCGACTAAGAACATGCCGCCGAACGTGACTAGAATCGGGGCGATGGCTAATGACTCAGTCATCGTGGCTCTCTTGTTTAATCCAATACCAAGCGATAAGGTAACCGATACTGATTCTTGCTATCAATAAGGCTAAAGTCGAAAGTCCCGCACGAGGCTAGCGCGGAGGACGCGCGCGGATCAGATCGCTTGCAATCCGATTAAGATGAGGCAAAGCACCACGCCGATCGCCGGCACGGCCGCGGGGCAATCGATGACGCCGGCCGGCTGGGGGCCAATTCGCTTCAATCGCCACAACGCACCGTTCACGATCGCAAAGATGGTTAGTGTCATTAAGCTCGTCAAAGAGGCGAGCCCAATGGTTGGGAAGGAGAGCGACATGAGCAGAACCAAACCCACGATGCAGGCGGTCGCGATTAGCGGGGTGTTGGTAGATGCAGAAATCTTGCCGAACGGCGAGGGTGCGTTGCCGAGCTTAGCCATACCGTACAAAATGCGCGAAGACTTCACCATTTGGATCAAAGCACCGTTCGTGATTGCTATCATCGCGATCGCTGCCATCATTAACGTAGACAGTCCGTGCGCGCCGGCGATCGTCGCCATTGGGACGTTACTGTTGGCCAGTACGTCGATGGGAACCGAAGCTAACGCCGCTAAGGTGATAAGTAAATAAAGCAGGGTGGCAACCGCAATCGCGAGAATAATGGCGCGGGGCATATTACGAGTCGGATCCCGCACTTCCTCCGCGACATTGATCATGTCTTCGAAGCCAAGGAAAGCGAAGAAAGCGAGGAAGGCGCCCGCGCCTACGCCGAGCCAATCAGCGCGTCGTGTAGGCACTACGCGTTGATAGTCGGATAGATCCCATCGCGCCAGATCGTCGCCGGCAAGCACGATGATTAGCACGAGGCCGCCAATTTCAATCAAAGTCATTACAGTTGCCGCCCAGGCCGAGGCGCTGATCCCAATGGCGGCGATGGCCCCAAGGGCCAATACTACTATTGTGATCACGATAGAGGGTTCTAAGGACAGGAACAAAGTAAAGTAGCCGACAAATCCGCTCGCGATCGTTGCTGCAGATATCACACCAGTAGCGACGGCACCATAGCCAACTATGAGCGTTAGCCACCGTCGCCCGAAAGCAATATCGACATAGACCGCTTCGCCGCCGCTCTTTGGCATTCGTGCGACGAGCTCCGCATAGCTGAAGGCAGTAATTCCTGCGATCACCGAAGCGCACAAAAATGCCACTGGCAAACAATAGCCCGCCTCGCGAGACACCGCGCCTAGCAAAACATAAACGCCGGCACCGAGTATGGAGCCTAACCCGAAAAATGTAATTAAGGGCAGCGAGAGCGCACGTTTTAGTTCTGGCACTGCTTTTTCCATGTTGCGATCTTTACGCAAGTATCCGCGTGATCGAGAGCGTATTGTTTGATGTGCATCATACGGCAGTTGTTTCGCCGCGGGTGGACTCGTAGCTCGCTCTGTGGGGTAATCGCGAGCGATGCAGCAAAGGAAAAGGTCACACAACCGCCGAAAGTGCGCGGCTATCAATGTCGGGAAATTAGCATCCCACCAAACCAAACCAAACCAAACCAAACCAAACCAATCGTGTCAACGCAGCCCGTGATGCGCGCGAGTATCGGTCATGCAACGGCGCGTCCGAAACAAGAAACCCCGCATTACTATTTGAGCGCCGCGATAGATATGAGCGCGGCACTCGGGTGGATGAAAGCGCGTAATCAGGTGCTTCCGGTGGATGACCGTATGCATTCTTCCGCTCTACTGCTGAAGGCCGCTGTATTACCGCTAGAATGGATCCGAGAATTGAATAGCCTCTTCGAGAGAGACCCGTTTATCGCCAGTGAAGCGATAAACTGCGGCATGGCGATCACGCGACGTTGCAACGACATACCCGAGCCTGAAGCCATTGATTTGATGGTATGGCGGCCTTCGATTTTGACTGTCTGCCGGACGCTTTTCCGGTTGCGCGCGCTTCTGCGTTCGCCGCAGGGTAACCGGTCGGCGGTGCAAATCGGAACGGCCCATCTAGCGCACGTAGCACGACCCCATCTCGCTTGTAGATATCGCGTCGAAAATGAATGGTGCCATCGACATCACCGAAAGCTGTTAGGTACAGAATCATTACCGTTAACGGCCGTTTGAGATTTACTCTCGTCGGTTTATTCGTCGCGAGTATTTTGTCGATGTCAACGGCCGCAGCCTCAAAGTTTGCCTTAAGTAGCAACTTCGCGAGCGCTAACGGCTGTTCAATGCGAATGCAGCCGGAACTAAATGTGCGCTCCGCGCGATCGAATAACTCGCTACTTGGTGTGTCATGTAGGTATATCAGATGCGGGTTCGGGAAGATGAATTTAACTCGGCCAAGAGCATTTTTAGGACCCGGATCTTGTCGTATCTGGTATGGGAACTGGCGCGCATTGGTGTCTCGCCAATCGACTGTACTTGGGTCGATCGATGCTCCATCGCCGGTTAACACACGTAAGCCTTTGCGGCTTAAGTAGGTTGGATCTATACGCATGGCCGTGAGGACATCATCTCGAAGAATAGTCGGAGGGACAGTCCACGTCGGATTGAAAATAACATGCGTCATCGCTGCCTTGAAGCTTTCCGTTTTCCGGTAAGGTCGCCCGACGATGGCGCGGGCCATCCACCTAATACCGCCGTCGCGAATGTATGTGGCTTGGAATGCGGCGACATTTACTGTGATAAAGCTGTCTTCAATGTCGCGAAATAGCCATCGAATGCGTTCTAGATTCACCCGCAAGGTATCGATGTGGTCCTGCGAAGTTTGGTTTAACGCACCTAAGGTAGCAGTGCCAATCAGACCGTCTTCTAATAAGCCGTATTGATGCTGAAACTCGCGTACCCGCTGCTCTAAGCCCGAGTCGAAATAATCGTCGGAAATTTCGCTTTCGAGACTAACCTTGGTCGCTGCTAGGCGAGCTCGTACTGTGGCGATCCGCGGGTGGCGCGCTCCGGGTTTTAAGGTTGGACCTGGCGGAATACTCGGTAAGCCGCCCGCAGCCGCAATCTGTCGGTACTCGAGCAGTGCCGACTTTAGGATCTGGTAGGTGGGTATTTTAGGTCGCAGCCACTCGAGCGCCGACGCTATCTCGCCGTTGACGATGGCCGTTCGCAACCAGCTTGCCGGACTATCGGTGATTAACGCTCGCGAATAGTTCCAGTTGGTATCTAGGTCTCGCGGATTGGCCTTGCCAAATCGAATATTGTAAGCCAGTCTGGCGAAGGCATCGGTGAGTAGGAGATCGCGTTCGGCCAATTCTGCGATATTCGATCCTTGATTTGAAATCAAATTCCGCAACAGGCCTAAATGGTAGTCTTCGGGATGGAGACCCTCGTCATACGCTGCGCTGATCGATCGCAAAAGGGATTCGATCTGATCTCGACTCGTCCATATCGGCGCATAGTCGCCTCGTGCGTAAACCCGAGAGAGGATATCGGAGTGTATGTAAGCTTTGGCGATTTCAGGAATTTTCGGAGCTCGTTGTCGTTTGAGCAACGCTTCAATTGTGGATTGAATTTCCGTGTGCTGGTTGGCGTACGTCGGAAGGCTCGTCGCCATGGCTATCGACGCCGTTGCTAAGTAGATTGATACGACGGCGTATCGAGTCGACTTCCAACAATCAAACAGTCGCATCAGGCACGCTAATATGCCTATACTAAGCGCGATATAATCGACATGAATACCTCGTAACCGATGCAAGACGAAACTACGAAACCCGTCCACGCAAGCGAGCAATCCAGGCGCGGTTTTATTCAAATCGTGAGCAGCGTCGTCACGGTCGCGGCGACGATGCCGGCTTTGGCAACCGCAAAAACGTCGACGACGTCGCGGCGTGTAATTACTTTCCATCACCTACATACCGGGGAAAAATTAAGCGCGTGCTACTGGCGCGATAATGCATACGATAAGCAAGCTCTGGCCTCAGTCGACAAAGTGCTCCGTGACTTTAGAACCGGGGAAGTGTTTCCTATAGCGCGTCGACTTTTGGACAACTTAACCCGGGTTCAGTCTGAGCTTGGGGTGAGTGAACCCTTTTTAGTAATTGGAGGGTATCGCTCGCCGAAGACAAACAAAATGCTCCGAAACCGTTCTACCGGTGTCGCCAAGCGGAGTTTACACATGGATGGCCGGGCGGTCGATGTTCGGATCGCTGGTGTCGACAGCAATATGTTGCGGGAGGCGGCTGCCGATCTGCGCTTGGGCGGGGTGGGCTACTATCGAAAATCGAACTTTGTACACTTGGATATTGGTCGGCCGCGCGTGTGGTAAATATTTGGCTTCGGAGCGGGTCCACTGCGCGAACTAATCCGATCCATAAGCGTATGCGGCGCCTCGATGTCGATGAGCGTTTGCGCTGAGGCGCTGGCGGCACCATGGTCTTCATGCACCTTAGGCATACTCTTCAATTAAAGAGTAGGCATTGGCGGCATAGGGGCCCGTTCGGGTCCGCTTCTATCGCCGCCGCGCGTAACATTTCCGTTTCCGGCACGGCGCATTTGGGCTCGAGTGTGCAAAGCGCGATCGCGCCATGCGGGCCCGATTACCGAAACTCCGCGCGTCGACTGCTACCCTGTTTATAGAAAAACGTGCCAGGCCGAATCGGCCTAGCACGGTCAAGATTTTAAAGTCCCGTTACCCACTTATTCGACAGGTCGCGCTGCTTAAGCAAACAACATTGCAATCGGTAGTGGGCTTGTTCCAGGGTCAGCTGGTCTGTCTCGCGCGCTAGTCACGCCAGCATGTCGGTCGGGAACGTGCCGTCGGTGAAAAGCTTCGTGTGGGCGCCGGCGTCGGAGATCCCCGTTATGACGCATTGGCGGGGCACCACCTCACCGACTTTCTCGGCGTCGAGGCTGGCGAAATCGTTGGTACGGAACAAGACCTTCAGTTCGCCCGCGATGGTGATATCGAGCGTCGCCTCGATGTGATGTGTGCCTTCGATCAGTAACTCGATGAAGTGTACTGTCAAGCAAACGCGCGCGAAGCGATCGTTGGTGCAAATCTAACGTCCTAACTGGTTGGTTGTTTGTGACCGCCCGGTTTGTTGCATTTCAATCGGCATCCGATTACCGTTTTTTGACAAAACCGAGCGGTCGTATTCGCGCGGGCGGTACCTGAACGCGGGGATATCACGTATAAATTCCCTTCGAGTTTTCAACTGCGCGAGGAGAAATCAATGACGCCATATGAAACGCTGACCCTGGGGATAGATGGTGGGGTCGGATTACTCACGCTCAACCGGCCAGATCAAATGAACGCGTTCAACGGACAAATGGCGCAAGATTTGTTCGATGCGGCGATGATCTGCGATACCGATCCTGATATTCGTGCGGTTCTGATCACCGGCGCTGGGAAGATGTTTTCCGCGGGCGGTGATCTGAAAGAGTTTGTGGGGGAAGGCGACAATGTTCCGGCTTTCGTAACGCGTATGGCGACCGTGTTGCATGCAGCGATTGCGCGTTTGAATCGAATGGATGCGCCGGTGGTCATGGCGATTAATGGCACTGCGGCAGGCGGCGGATTCAGTTTTGCGTTATCCGGTGATTACTCCATCGCGTCCGAGAAGGCGAAGTTTGTGTCGGCTTATACCGCCTCCGGATTAAGCCCTGATGCCAGTTCGACCTATTTTGTCGCCAAACATGTTGGACTTTTACGCGCCAAGGAACTCGTGTTGACGAATCGCGTGTTGGATGCGCGTGAAGCGCTCGACTGGGGGATAGTTAATAAAGTCGTAGCGCCTGGGCAGTTGATGATTGAGGCGAGGCGGGTTGCAAAACAATTTGCCGAGGGGCCGACGAAGGCATATGGACAGGCGAAACAGTTGTTGCATACGGCTTTTTCCGAATCGATGGAAACGCAACTTGAGTACGAAAGCCAGGGCATTGCGTCGATGATGCGCACCGCCGATGCTCGCGGTGGACTGGACGCGTTTTTAAATAAGCGTAAGCCCGAATTCTCAGGTAAGTAGTTAGCGCGAAGCGCGGCCGGAAGCGCGCCGGTCGCGCAGCTGAATACCTCAACTTCTATTCCGGCAGGGATGTCTCGAATTCGTTACCGATTTTATCGCTTAGGTTATTTTGCCGCCTGCTGACTGACCGTTGCACGCCGCGCCATTTGACGTATGTAGTGCGTTAGTGCGTCCAGCTTGCGGTCATCGAGATCGGCGAAACGCGGCATACCTTGCTCATTCATGGTGCCGTCGACCACAATTTCATGAAACGCTTCTCGCGACATCACCATTGGTGACTCGCGCAAATCGGGCGCCATGCCGCCGGCGACGGCGCCGCCGCCGTGACAAAAGAAGCAGCTTTTCCCATAGACGGCGAGCCCCGTATTCGCGAGTTCTGGATCGATGACGAAATCGGGCGGATCGATCGGCTTGGCGAAGGCCGGTGGCGGCGACTTCGGTACGATGCCTGAGCCGTCCAGCGCAAACGTATACAGACGCCGCGGATGCACGCCATATTTCCAGCCGTGTTGGGCTGCCTGATCGCCAAGTATGATGCCGACACCACCCCAGCCGACCAGCAGCGACACGTATTGCTTGCCGTCCACCGTATAGGTGACCGGCGGCGAAGAGATCCCGAGGCCGAGATCGATATCCCACAGTGCTTTACCGGTGGTTGCGTCATACGCAACAAACACGCCGTCGGCGCGACCCTGGAACACGAGATTGCCCGCTGTCGTCATCGTGCCGGGGTTCCATGCCCGCGGCAGTTCGTGTTGCCATACTTTCTCGTGTTTGATCGGATCCCAGGCCACCAGAAAGGCTTCACCGAAATCTGCCGGCACGCTCTCGCCACCAAACTCGGTGCCGGTATCAATGAACAGATCGGGCGATTTCCACACCTCGAAGTTGATGCCGCTGTCTTTCCACATACCGGGCATTTCGATCATTGGAATGTAAGTTAGTTTTGTCTGCGGGTTGTAAGACATCGCGTGCCAATTATGCGTACCGATGGGGCTTGGCCACACCAGCTCCTCGCCATCTTCGTAACGCGCACCGGCGATTTCGACCGGTCGCCCCGTTTTGAGATCAACATGCGACGCCCAGGTTACTTTACCGATCTTCTCCGCCGACAACAGTTCACCGTTGGCACGGTTGATGACGTAGAAGAAGCCGTTCTTTGGCGCGTGCAGCAATGCCTTGATCGTTTGCTCGCCGTATTTCAGATCCGCGAGCACGATGTCCATGTTGGAGTTGTAGTCCCAGGTTTCGCCCGGCACCGTTTGGTAATGCCATTTGTATGCGCCGGTGTCGGGGTCGAGGGCGACAATGGAGCACAGAAACAGATTGTCGCCACCGCCCGGAGAGCGAATTTTCTGATTCCAGGGCGAGCCATTGCCGGTACCGATCAATAGCTGGTTGAATTCGGGATCGTAGGTAAAACCGTGCCAGGCGTTGCCGCCGCCACCGAACTTCCACCATTCGCCAGTCCAGGTTTTCGCCGCCATTTCCATGGCTGCGTTTTCAAAGCCGTCGGCGGGGTTGCCGGGTACAATCCAGAAACGCCAGGCCTGCTCGCCCGTGTCCGCGTCATAGGCTGTCACATAACCGCGTGCGGCGCTGATCTCCGTGCCGCCGTTGCCGATGAGTACCTTGCCCTTGAATACTTTCGGCGCGCCCGTGATGTAATAACCTCGACGTGGATCGATGGTCATTGTCTCCCACATCTTCTCACCAGTGTGGCGGTTGAGGCCGATCAGTCGACCGTCGATTGTGGAAATAATGAGTTTGTCTTTCCACACGGCCGGGCCCTTGTTCTGGTCCCACATCACACGCAACCGATCGCCGGCATGCTCTATCGATTTCGGATCGTATTGCCAGAGAATCTTTCCCGTTTTCGCGTCCACTGCGCGGGCAACGGAATAGCTGCCGGTAAAATAAATCACGCCGTCGACCACGATCGGTGTCGCGACGAGCGCACGATCGCCAGGCAGTTCGGTTACCGATGCAATGCCGAGCCGTGCAACGGTCTCATTATTGATCTGATCGAGCGGACTAAAGCGCTGCTCCGAGTAGTTGCGGCCAAAGGCCGGCCAATTGCTGCCGTCGCCGATGGCGGTGAGCGTGGCATCATCGACGATGGTGCCCTCGGCGAGCGCGGTGGTACTGCTTGCCAGCGCCAGGATTAGATAAGTGGCTCGGAGTATTCCCCAGTTCATTCATTCAGCCTCTTGGTTCAGTATTGGTAGCGCAGTGTACCCTGCGGCATGCACGCGGTTTTTCGTTGGGTCTAATTCAGTGATTGTTTTACACCCGGTGGTTTTCTCCAGTTCCATCTGGAGACCACCCCGCGGGGTGGTTGACCCCGGTTTTCATGCGTTCATGCGAAGTTGATCCCTTGGTAGCCGTTTGCTTCTGCATGGCTGAGGCGTTTTGCGTACTCGACCCCGCCGGCGGCAAAGACGGTGTAACGCATGCGGCCGTATTCATGGCCTTCGAGGTTCGAGTTGTACCCCGTGAACCAGCTTTGCGCGGTGTTTATCAGCAATCCCTCATAACTCGTCTTGACCTCTTCAAACCACGCCTGTTGTGAGTCTTCGCCGGCATCGAAGCGGGTATAGCCGCCGTCCCACATGTGTTGCAGCAAAGGGACAATCCAATCGACAGCCACCTCTGAACCGCGCGGGAAGTTGGCCGCCGCGATTTGCGGCCCGCCGAGCATCGCCATGTTGGGCATCCCGTTGACGAACATACCGAGATAGGTGATCGGACCTTCAGCCCATTTGTCGCGGAGTTTCTCTCCGCCAATGCCGCGGATATCGATATGATCATAGGCGCCCGTAAACGCGTCGAATCCGGTCGCGTAAATGAGGACGTCGAAGTCGAAATCGCGGTCCGAGGTGCGTAAGCCGGTTGGCGTGATCCGTTCAATAGGGGTCGCCTTCGAATCGACCAGTTCGACGTTGTCGTGGTTATAGGCCTCGAAGTATCCGGTTTCGAGTGGGAGTCGCTGGACGCCAAACCCGTGGTTTTTGGGGATGAGTTTTTCGGCAATGTCTTTATCGTCTACCCTTTGGCGGATCCGATCGGCGATGTAGTCCGACAGTTCCGCATTCGCTTGTTTATCGGTGAAAATTTCGGGAAAGTTGGCCAGCCAGATACTAAAGCCAGATTCATCGTAGAGGCGGTCCCAAAATTCGCGGCGCTTTTCCGGCGGGACGTCGTAGAAGCTTCTCGAATCCGGTACGTGTTCGAATGCCCCAGGCGATTGTGCGCAGGCTGCGAATATCTCGTCGTAACGCGTGCGGATCGAGTCCATCTCTGCCGCCTCGATCGGTCCGTTGTTTAGGGGTGCTGCCCAGTTCGCGCGACGTTGAAACACCGTCAGCTCGCTCGCTTGCTCGGCGACGACCGGGATGATCTGGATTGCGGTGGCGCCGGTGCCGATAATACCTACGCGCTTGCCGCTGAGATCCGTCAGGTCGTGAGGCCAGTGATGTGGGTGAAAGGAGATCCCTTTGAAATCGTCTATCCCCTCGAATTTTGGCAGGGTTGGGGTTGAGAGCGGGCCGAGCGCCGTAATCACGACACGCGATGACAGCTCGCGCCCGTCGTTCAAGGTCAAACGCCAAGCATCTGCATCCTCATCAAACACCATTGCTTCAACCCGGCAGTCGAATTGCATATGTTCGCGAAGACCAAGTTTGTCGACGACGTAGTTCAGATATCGTAACGTCTCGGGCTGGGGCGAGAAGCGCTCGTTCCAATGCCACTCTTGGAGTAATTCGGGGTCAAATGAATAACCGTAGGTGTAGCTCTCGGAGTCAAAGCGAGCCCCAGGGTAGCGGTTGTTGTACCAGGTACCGCCGACATCGTTGTTCCCATCAAGCACCGTCGCGGTGACGCCAAGATCGATTAGTCGCTTGATCTGGTAAATCCCCGAAACCCCGGCGCCGACGACGATGACTTCGTAGTCGTATGGCGCCGCCTCGCGGGCGCTCCCGGTTGATTGTGTCGATATCGCGACCATGTTGATTCTCCTTGCCGTTGGTTGTTAATTTAATCTAAACGGTTTTCGTCTGATTCGCTGCTGGCGCCCGCCCGGGACGAGGGCTGGCTAGTAAACTGTCGCGGCGAACGGCCGGGCAGTCCCCTCAACTCGACCCAAGTCGAATGCGGTATCGTGAATCCCGGCGAACGCTTCCGTCGAGTGATTTTAGCGCATGATCGGGATTCGACTGTATCGGTCAAATCAATTCGTTGCCAGAAATACCGCGGTGTTTGGGGAAAGACAGCTGAAAGACCGCGCGGTCATGCAGATCCTCTTGGGCTCTGCGGATTCCGTGACAAGGTTTTGTTACCCAGTATTAACCGCGTTTGCAGGTTGCCCGATAACCGGGTACATGAATTTAAGGTTCTTTTTGGCGCAATGGTTGCTGAATACTGGGACAGCTTGCATGCTGCATTGCACATTTAAGCCATCCACGATCTCTTAAAAACCATATAGCAAAGTGGATAACGGCGGCGACGTCAATTACCAACGAATACGGCTGGCATTAAATCTGCTCACTGGCCGCTAACATCAACTTAAGCGTTGCTGCCGATCCGGCTCAGCCCAATAGTCGTTCGATGTCATCCCGGGAGGGCATATTTTTTACCCAGCTAAAGCTGCCTGCCCCCAACATTTGCCGCGCCGCGGTGATGGTTGCGCCGATTGCGTGGTTGGATAAAGCGCTGCCGATACTGATGCGTTGTGCCCCCGCTGCAGCTAACTCGGCGAAGGTTACATCTGGTAAGAAGGTGGACAACACATTGATCGGTTTCGTCGTCGCGTCCACGACGCGGCGGATCTGATCGGGCTGTTTTAAGCCAGGCGCATAAAGCACATCTGCGCCCGCCGTCTCATAGGCCTGCAGTCGCGTCACGGTGTCGTCCAAATCGTCGACCCCGCGGATTAAATTTTCGGCGCGGGCGGTTAAAGTGAACGGAAAATTGAGTCCGGATACCGCTTCTACGCACGCTTGGATCCGCTCGGCGGCCAAACTCAAATCGTAAATTTTGGAGCCCGAATAATCTTCAATTGAACCGCCGACGACGCCGGCTTCGGCCGCGCGCATTAAATTGGCCGCGGCCTGTTCGGGTGAATCGGCAAATCCGTTTTCGAAATCGACATTGATCGGAACAGCGCTCACGAGACAAAGTGCTCGACAGTGTTCGATCTTCTCAGCAAGACTGATTTGCCCGTCGAGTTTCCCGAGGGCGTTCGCGAATCCGGCGCTGGTGGTCGCCAGGGCCTTGAAGCCAAGCCCTTCTAGAACTCGAGCGGATCCTGCGTCCCAAGGGTTGGGGATGATAAATGCATCGTTCGATTCGTGCAGTGACTTAAAAGCTAACGCCTTTTCATTTTGGGTTGTCATTTAATGTTCTCCCCGGTAATTCGTTACTGGCGCTCGCTAACTGCTATTCGATAAGCAACCGCGTCGCGATCGCTTATCGTTCGACTGTTTAACGAAAATCGCTTCGTTAGCCGTTTCGTAGCGCCAACTCCAGCGGATTATTCAGCGCGTCATCTATGGCGGCGAGAAACCGCGCCGCGTCCGCGCCATTGATGAGGCGGTGGTCGAAACCGAGTGTTAATGGCAGGTGTAGTCGAGGCACCGTTGTGCCATCGCCCGACCCCGTTGATGTTTGCGCGGCGGCAACCCCGACAATCGCCACTTGAGGCCAGTTTACGATCGGTTGAATCGCGCTTACGCCGAGTCCGCCGAGGTTGCTTATCGTGATCCCGGCGCCGTGTATTTCTTGCGCTCGTAGGGTGTTGTTGCGCGCAGCGCTCGACAGGCGTGCGAGTTCGTCCGCTATTGCGATCATATCGAGGCTATCCGCGTTGCGTAATACGGGAACGAGAAGGCCGCGATCGGTATCAACGGCAACCCCGATATGGCAGTACTCACGGTAAACAACCTCGTTCGAATGTTCGTCGAAGGCGGCATTGAATTTCGGGAAGTCGCCGAGCACGCCGGCTATCGCCTTGCACAATATCGCGGTTAACGTCAGCGGTGCGGCGTTGGGATCTTGGTTTTTGCGCAATCGTCGTCGCGTCGCTTCTAATAGCGAGATTTCAAGGCGTCGTTCGATCCAGGCATGCGGTATGAGATTCGCCGAACGGGTAAGATTGCTCGCAGTTGCGCGCTCGATACCACTTAACGATTCGCGCCGTATCGAGCCGAAGGCGCCGAGATCGGGCAGCGGAGGATTACTTGCGATCGGATTGTTAGGGTTCGACGCAAGTTGTTGACGTTTTACAAAACGCCGCACGTCCTCACGCGTAATGCGCCCGCGCTTGGCAGTTCCTTCAACCATAGCAATATCGACGCCGAGTTCGCGTGCTTCACGGCGCGCGGCTGGGCCGGCTGGAATTATGCCGTTGGCTTCGATGCGGGGAGTGGATACCGGGGCCGACGGCGTCGCCATGTGTTCGGGTGATGGTTCGTTTTCGTGAGCCGCGACCTTAGCGTCTTCGACCTTCTTCTCGGTGACGACCTCGCGCTCACCATCCTCGTCCAAGCGTAAAACGATATCGCCGGGACGCACGGTTGCATCGACGGCGACACAGATCTCTTGGACAACTCCAGGCCGCGGTGCGGGCACTTCCAAGGTAACTTTGTCCGTTTCAATTTCGAGCACCGGTTGTTCGGCTGTCAGTCGATCGCCTGCGGCGACGAGAACGGCAATGATGACGCCTTCCTCGACGCCTTCGCCAAGATCTGGAAGTCGTAGTGCCGTGCCGGACATTTATCGGTCCACCGGATTGATTTTATCGGGGTTGATGCCCGCCGACTCGATCCACGCCGCCATTTTATCGCGGCCGATATCTCCGTTCGCGGCCAGCGCATCTAAGGCGCCGAGGACGATGTGGTTGGGTCCGATCTCGAAATAGTCGCGCAACGCCTCGCGCGACTCAGACACACCAAAACCGTCGGTCCCAAGGACACGGTATTCGCCAGGGATCCATTGAGCAACTTTTAGCGCGAGAGATTTTAGGTAATCGGTGACGGCAACATACACACCATTTTCGTCGCCCAGCACTTTTTCTAAGTGGGATGCCCGCGGCGCATTTAAGGGATGTAGTCGGTTGTATCGTTCACACGCGACGGCATCTCGATAGAGTTCGTTAAAACTAGTGGCGCTCCAGATATCGGTCGCAATGCCCAGTTTTTCTAGCATCTTCGCGGCGAGCTCGGCCTGCGCCACGAGTGGTCCGGACGCCAGCAGGTGAACCCTTGGCATGTCACGTAATGCGCTTCTCCGGAAACAATAAAGGCCACGTAAAATACCTTCGCTAGGATCATCTACGGGAATCGCAGGCATCGCATAGTTTTCGTTGTACAGCGTAATGTAGTAGAAAATATTTTCTTCATTTTCATACATACGTCGAATGCCATTGCGAATAATGATCGCGAGCTCATAGCCGAAGGCCGGATCATAGCTTTTCAAATTCGGAATTGTCTCGGCAACCATTTGCGAGTGCCCGTCTTCGTGTTGCAAACCTTCACCGTTTAGAGTGGTCCGTCCAGCGGTTGCACCAAGCAGGAACCCGCGGCACATCATATCGCCGCAAGCCCAAATCATATCGCCGACCCTTTGAAATCCGAATATCGAATAAAAAAGATAAAACGGTATGGTTGGAACACCGTGCACAGCGTAGGCGGTACCGGCGGCGAGGAAAGAGGCGATCGCGCCGGTTTCGCAGATCCCCTCTTGGAGGATTTGACCGTCAACGGCTTCCCGGTAAGGTAGTAACGAGTCGGCATCTACGGGACGATAGTTTTGACCTTCAGGAGAATAAATTCCTGCTACACGAAACAAACTATCCATGCCAAATGTGCGCGCTTCATCGGGCACGATGGGCACGATATAGCGACCGATCGTGTCGTCTTTGAGGAGGCTTGCCAAGAGACGGACCATCGCCATCGTGGTCGACGCGCTGCGTTGGCCGGATCCATTTAACAGTTCACGGAATAATTCGAGATCGGGCGTGTCGAGTTTTGGGCACTCGACGGTACGTTGTGGTAACCCGCCACCGAGTGCCGCGCGTTTCGATTTAAGATAACGCATCTCTTCGCTGTCTTCCGGCGGCCGATAAAATTCTGCGCTAACAATTGCGTCATCAGGTAGGGGGATGCCGTATTCGCGCGCGCAAGCAATGCGTTGCTCAGCGTTTAGTTTCTTCTTTTGGTGAACTGTGTTGTGCGCTTGTGCGGCGCCCATACCATCGCCCTTTACCGTCTTGACGAGAATGACGGTGGGCTTGTTTGCGCCTATCGCTTGCGCGAAGGCCGCGTACACTTTCTTTGGATCTTGGCCGCCCCGTTTTATATCTCGTAATTCGGCATCGGTTAGCGAGTTCATCATTTGTGCGAGCTTTGGATTATTCTCGACCCAATGTTCGCGTTGAATATTGCCCGGCGAGACGGAGTACCACTGATAGTCGCCGTCCACCGCATCTTCCATGCGCTGACGCAACACACCATCGGAGTCTTGCGCTAACAACCCATCCCAGCCGCTGCCCCAGATGACTTTAATAACATTCCAATCCGCGCCACGAAAACTTCGCTCGAGTTCTTGAATGATCTTGCCATTGCCGCGTACCGGTCCGTCTAGTCGTTGTAAATTGCAATTGACGACGAGAATTAGGTTATCCAGTTTTTCGCGCGCAGCAATATTGATCGTACCGAGAACTTCGGGTTCGTCTGCTTCGCCGTCACCGATGAAGCACCACACTTTGCCACCATTGGCAGCTTTTAAGCCGCGGTTCTCGAGGTATTTAGCGAAACGCGCTTGATAGATCGCGGTCGGGGTCGATAATCCCATAGAAGCGCACGGCACTTGCCAAAATGTCGGCATTAAACGGGGGTGCGGGTATGAAGACAATCCGCCGCCGGGTTGTAATTCGCGGCGAAAGTTATCGAGATTGGTTGCGCTTAATCGGCCTTCAAGAAACGCACGCGCGTAAACACCCGGCGCTGCGTGCGGTTGAGGGATCACTAAATCGCCGCCGTAGTCTGCCGAGCGCGCGCGAAAGCAATGTTGAAAACCGACTTCCATCATCGTCGCAGCGGAGGCGTAGGTCGCGATATGTCCACCGACGCCGCTGCCGTTGTCGGAGGCGCGCAACACCATCGCCATCGCGTTCCAGCGCATTAAATTTTCAATGCGCTTTTCGAGTGCAACATCGCCTGGGTAAATTGATTGATCGGTTACCGGAATCGAGTTGACGTATGGCGTATTCAGGGTTGCTTCGCTTAACACCACGCCGCGCGCGAGTGCATGGTCCTGCACGGAACGTAAAATCTCGCGCACGCCAGCGGCTCCATAAGCCTTGTAGACGTAATCTAATGATTCCCGCCACTCAGCGACGTTTGGTTCGAAATCCTCGCGTTCGCTCAATACGCTTCCCATCGTGCTATGCCTCCTCGAAAGTTACGCTTAGGGTAACAAGTAGCGCACGCAATGCGATTGCCGATAATGCCGATTGACTCACCTTATTTGGCATGATTAACTAAATATCCTTAATAAATAGCATATTTGTGCTAGTAATACTTATGGATAGAACGGATTTCCGGATCTTACGCTTCATCCAAAACGATGGGCGGATCGCCAATACTGAGCTCGCCGACGCAATCGGTTTGTCACCTTCGCCGTGCTTGCGCAGGGTTAAGGCGCTTGAATCCGCTGGCGTGATTAAACGCTATGTCGGCATCGTCGATGCGCGCGCGGTGGGTTTGCCGATCAATGCATTTGTGAGCGTCTCCTTAGGCAGCCAAGAAGAACAAGCACTGGAGAAATTCCAGCATGAGGTCACGCAATACCCCGAGGTGATGGAATGCTATTTGATGACCGGTACCTCCGATTATTTGCTGCGGGTAGTGATGCCGGATCTTGAAAGCTACGAGCGGTTCCTTGTGGAAAAGCTGACAAAAATCGCGGGGATTGCGAATATCCAAACGAGTTTTGCCTTAAAGCCTATTGTGCAGCGAACCGAGTTGCCGTTACGCGAACCGTCGCGTTGATACCTTTACGCGAGTTATCTATCGCATCGCTCGGAGTTGGCGTTGCTATCTGCGGCCAAAGTTATACTGCACTGCCCGTGCGAGTAATCACCGGTCGCGTATACTAGTAAACCTCAATCCAATTTAGGGCGGTCCGACGATGCCGTTTGATATCACGCGCACGATTGCCGAACATCAAGGCCGCAACTACGAGTTGCATGCTGCGCACATTAATCCGGTGTTCGCGAAGGTGTTGCAGACGATCGGCTTTGATCGTTGTTACGTACGCGCGCAAGGCCAATACCTTTGGGATGAACATGGCGCGAAATACCTGGATATGCTGGCCGGCTATGGGGTGTACAACGTCGGTCGCAATCACCCAACGATTCGCAACGCGTTGCGGGATTATTTGGCGACGGACTATCCAAGCCTAGTGCAAATGGAGGCGCCGTTGCTTGCCGGGTTATTAGCTAAAGAGCTTAAGTCCCGAGTTTCTCCACACCTCGAGCGAGTTTATTTCACAAATTCTGGCGCTGAAGGTATCGAGACGGCGATTAAATTCGCGCGTCGCGCGACGGGCCGGTCGGGTATTGTTTATCTGGATAAAGGATTCCACGGCCTAACCAACGGCGCGCTCGCAATAAACGGCGATGAGATTTTTAGAGAAGGATTCGAACATTTATTGCCCGATTGCCACGCGGTAGAGCTTGGCGATTTGCATGCGTTAGAGCGGCTGTTGCAAAACGAATCGATGGCCGCGTTAGTCATTGAGCCGATTCAAGGCAAGGGCGTGAACATCGCTTCTGATGACTACCTAATCGGTGCGGCAAAGCTATGCACCCGATACGGTACGCTGTTAGTCGCCGACGAGGTGCAAAGCGGTTTAGGTCGAACCGGAAAATTTTTGGCGCTTGATTACGTCCCCGAAGTAAAGGCAGATATCATCGTGCTATCGAAAGCGTTGTCGGGCGGCCACGTACCGGTTGGCGCCGTAATGTGTCGGCGATGGATTTACGAACGGGTATACGATTCACTTGATCGAGCGGTGGTGCATTCCTCGACATTTGGCCAAGGCTCACTCGCAATGGTCGCCGGTCTTGCGACGCTAGCTGTGTTAGACGACGATGAGTTAGTCGCCCGCGCTGAGCGGGTCGGGAACTATCTAGGTTGCCGGCTGCTCGCGTTGCAACCGCGTTATGAATTTATCAAAGCGGTGCGCTGGCGCGGGTTAATGATAGCAATTGAATTCGGCGAGCCGGACCGCTTTGGGCTAAAGAATGCCTGGCGTCTGGCGCATCGAATGGACCCGAGTTTGTTTCCGCAAGCAATCACGATGCCGCTACTCGAAGATCATCAAGTGCTCACCCAGGTAGCCGGACACCACGTCGACATTATTAAACTCATCCCGCCGCTAGTGATAGATGAGCACGATTGCGATAACTTTCTGAATGCGTTTGAAGACGTAATGGACAAACTCCACCGCTTCCCGGGACCCGTCTGGGAAGCGTTATCTAAGATCGGCAAATACGCATTACGCGGACGTCGCGACTCGCCACTAGTCGCCGACGTAACCTAAACGCGGGACTGTGAGAACAAGGTGCGCCGCGTCGGTCGCACTTTCGCGCGCGCTAGGCCGTCGCTTTGGGTTTACTGCGGCGTTCCATCAAATTCCACACCATTGGGGTAAATATCAATTGCATCGCAAGGTCCATTTTCCCGCCGGGGCAGACGATTGTATTTGCACGCGACATAAAAGAATCTTCTAGCATTAATCTTAAGTAAGCGAAATCAATGCCGCGCGGGTTCGCGAATCGGATAATCAGCATCGATTCATCGGGCGTCGGGATTTGTCGGGACACAAATGGGTTGGAAGTATCTACCAACGGTACCCGTTGGAAGTTCACGTGGGTACGTGAAAATTGCGGAGCAATGTAGTTCACATAATCGGGCATCCGTCGCAAAATGGTATCGGCCACGGCTTCTGTGGAATAGCCGCGCTCGACCCGGTCACGATGTAATTTTTGAATCCATTCTAAATTGATGACGGGCACTACGCCGATCGATAAATCGACATATTGCTCGACATTCACGATTTCGGTTTTAACCGCACCGTGCAGTCCTTCATAGAAAAGTAAATCAGAAGACGCCGGCAGGTTTTCCCAAGGTGTGAATGTGCCGGGCGTTTGTTCGTATTCGGCAGCTTCTTCTTCGTTGTGTAAATATTTTCGGATTTTGGCACGGCCAGATTTACTATATTGCTTGAACGTCGCTTCTAACTGTTCGAGTAAATTCGCGTCGGCGCCGAAATGGCTATAACTAGGGTTACCTTTCGCGCGTTCCTCTTCGATTCTTTTACCCATCTCGAGCCGATCGAAACGATGAAAAGCATCGCCTTCGATAAACGCGGCGTTCACACTTTCGCGGTGAAACAAGGCTTGAAACGTGCGGGTTACCGACGTTGTGCCTGCGCCAGATGGTCCGGTAACGGAAATAATGGGGTGCTTAATTGACATGAAAAATTACGTTCAGGTTAAGTTCTGGAATATTTATATTGCACATTAGAGCGTGCGCGCATTCGGGTGCAACGGCCGGGTTGGATGCAGGCGCTGTGAAGATGCACATATGACGGAGGGATCGGCGAGCGTTTTATTGTCGTGTCGGAATGCCGGGATCTTTCCAAGTGGACTAATGCGCCGATAATCGTCCGGTCGTTGGTACGGGTCGCCCCGATCGAACTCAAAATTCACACCTTGTTCGGCGAGGCAAACCAGCACTTTTCGAACAGATGGTGAGACGCTGCCGCCGAATATCGTATATGCCATGGGCTTAGTCCCGGTTGCCGTGATCCGACATGGTATCAGGACTCGACCGCGACGCGAGCGGACATCGTGCATTTCAACCCGCTATTCGTGGGGCAACGAGCGGGCGTGGTTGGTGTCGTCGGTCACTCGCGTTAGTATTACCCGTCATAGGAAAAATAAATCTGACGGAGAACGAACAGTGAAATTGGAATTATTGCTCGAATACCACGCAAATCTCGAAGCACCGCTCGAAGTAGGTGTCGGGTCGTTTGGCAATCGCGTGATTGTGGAAGTAAATGGTGGTGAATTCGAAGGTCCAAAACTAAAAGGAAAAATTCGTACCTTAGGGGCCGCAGATTGGTTAGTGTTCGATAACGATGGGCTTGGTCACCTCGATGTGCGTGCTACATTCGAGACGCACGATGGTGCAATCATCTATGTACAGTACCACGGGCACATGGTCGTGAACGATAAAATGCAAGCAGCGCTCGCCGGTACTGGCGACTGCGATTACGGCGAAACGGAGTTCTTTACTGCGCCCCGAATGGAAACGGGCGACGAACGCTACAAATGGGTAAATAAGGTACAAGCGGTTGCCGAAGGCGGC
The DNA here is from genome assembly GCA_035593235.1 of Phascolosoma agassizii. NCBI lineage: Eukaryota > Metazoa > Annelida > Sipuncula > Phascolosomatiformes > Phascolosomatidae > Phascolosoma > Phascolosoma agassizii. Next base: position 48,778 of record JAVJHY010572589.1, on the reverse strand, counting down.
GGGCTCTAAGGGTTAGGATTGGCGCTTAGCCTGCGGCGCGCTGGGCAAGTGCGCGCCTATGGTTTTCGCAAAGAAATCTCGCGCAGGAGCGAACACATGAACGTTAAACAACCGACCGATGACGAACTTCGTTACATCGCCGCTGAGTATCATTTAGATCTTAGTGACGACGATATCGCATCCTTCCAAGGCTTGATTGCCGGCTCGCTGGCGTCCTACGAGCGCATCCACGAGCTCACTGAACCGAAGCCGGAAGTAAAATACCCACGGACTTCTGGCTACCGACCCGCGCCCGAGGACAACCCGCTGAATGCCTGGTATTACCGTTGCTCGATCACGGGTGCGGCGTCTGGGCTGCTTAAGGGTAAAACTGTCGTGATTAAGGACAACGTCTGTGTCGCGGGTGTACCTATGATGAACGGCACCGCCGCGCTAGAGGGTTACGTACCCGACACCGACGCCACGGTCGTCACGCGGATTTTGGACGCCGGCGGCGAAATCGTTGGCAAAGCGGAATGCGAGAGCTTGTGTTTTTCGGGCGGCAGCCACACAAACGAAAATGGTCCGATTCGCAATCCGCATAACCCCGAGCATACGACTGGCGGTTCGTCGGCGGGTAGCGCTGCATTGGTGGCGGCCGGCGAAGTCGACATGGCGATTGGTGGTGATCAAGGTGGGTCGGTACGGATCCCGAGTTGTTGGTGCGGTATTTATGGACTAAAACCGACGCATGGCTTAGTGCCTTACACGGGCGCGTTCCCGATTGAAATTACGATTGATCATCTCGGTCCGATGGCGAATTCGACTGCCGACTGTGCGTTGTTGCTCGAAGCAATCGCTGGTAAGGACGGTCTCGATCCGCGTCAGTATGACGTCAAAACACACCCTTATACCGAGGCGCTAACCGGCGATATCAAAGGGTTAAAGATCGGCATTGTCGAAGAAGGCTTTGGTCTAGATAATTCGGAAGCCGATGTCGATGCTGCGGTGCGTAGTGCAGCCCAGCACTTCGAATCGATGGGGGCGACGGTAACGTCCATTTCGATTCCCATGCATACCGATGGACAAGCGATTTGGACTGGCATCGCCACCGAAGGCGCGGCGATGCTCATGATAAAAGGTAATTCAATGGGCACGAATTGGAAGGGCCATTACACGACTAGCTTGCTCGATGTCTTCGCCCGCGGACGCATTACGCGCGCGAACGATTTATCTGAAACCACGAAGATGGTTTTCCTACTCGGACAGTACATGCAGGATAAGTATCACGGACGGTTTTACGCAAAAGCGCAAAACTTGGCGCGCAGCCTAAAAGCGGCTTATGACAAGGCCTTCGAGGATGTCGATTTGCTGGTGATGCCAACCTTGCCGATGAAAGCCACGCGCATTCCCGCGCCCGATTGTTCGCGCGAGGAATACGTGCAGCGGGCACTCGAAATGCTGGCAAATACTTCTCCATTTGATGTCACCGGACAACCAGCGATGAGCGTGCCGTGCGCAATGTCGGATGGCTTGCCAATTGGTATGATGCTAATTGGGCGCGATTACGACGAGAGCACAATACTGCGCGCTTCGGACGCGTTCGAGAAGTCCGTCGATTGGAAAACGCGATAATAACGCTGCGTCGCTTGAATACTGCGAGGATAAAACAATGAGTTCTGCACATACGAGACCTTTGAGTGACCCGGAGATCCGGGTCAAGGCTTTAGAGTCATTACTGGTCGATAAGGGATTGGTCGACCCCAGAGCACTCGATGAATTGGTCGATACCTACGAAAACAAAGTGGGTCCGCACAACGGCGCGCAAGTCGTTGCGCGAGCGTGGTCTGATCCGGCCTATAAAAAGCGTCTACTTGGCGACGGCACAGCCGCGATCGCTGAACTCGGCTTTTCTGGCATTCAAGGCGAAGACATGGTCGTCGTCGAGAACACGCCAGCGGTACATAACATGCTGGTATGCACCTTGTGCTCTTGTTATCCGTGGCCAACTTTAGGCTTACCGCCGGTTTGGTATAAGGCAGCGCCTTACCGCTCGCGCGCTGTGAGTGATCCCCGCGGTGTATTGCAAGAATTTGGCGTCGACATCCCGGCGGGAAAAGAGGTTCGAGTTTGGGATAGTACTGCCGAGGTTCGCTATATGGTGTTGCCGGAACGTCCCGCAGGAACCGAGAGTTTGGGCGAAGCGGAACTGGCGGCGCTGGTAACGCGTGACTCCATGATCGGTGTGGCGTTAATCAACTCGTCGAGTTCGTAAACTAAGGAGCAGCGCATGAACGGTATCCATGATTTGGGCGGCATGCACGGCGTTGGACCGCTCGAAATCGAAAAAGACGAACCCGTATTCCATGAGGAGTGGGAGAAGCATGTGTTCTTTCTGTTCTTCGGAATGGCGCCGCATGGATTCTACAATCTCGATGAGTTTCGCCATGCGATTGAGCGCATGGGCGCAGCGGAGTACTTAGGATCGACCTATTATGAACACTGGCTTACCGCTTATGAAACGTTGCTGATAGAAAAAGGTGTGATCGGCGAGGCGGAATATGCGGATCGTTGTAGTGAAATCGCTAAGGAGCTCGGTTAATGAATGTGCTCACCCCCGATCTCGTAGCCGGCATGGTAGCCGGCGGTGCTAGTACGAAAGTCGATGTTGATGTGACGCCACGCTTTCACGTCGGCGATGAAATTATTGTGCGTAACATCAACCCCACGGGTCACACTCGCTTACCGCGATATCTACGCGGTAAGCGCGGCGTTGTTGAACGCGATCATGGCGTATTTATTTTCCCGGACAGTCACGCGCATGGTGGCGACCAGCAGCCCCAACATTTGTATAGCGTGCGATTTTCCAATAGCGAATTATGGGGTCGCGATGGAGCGGCTAATGATTCGTGTATTGTTGATGTGTTCGACGACTATATGGACAAGGCATGAGTACGATACCTGATCTGACTATTGTTCCTGCGATTCCACTCGACGACGATGGTGCGGTATTTAAATCGCCCTGGGAAGCCAAAGTGTTCGCACTCGTCGTGTCGTTACATCAGCAGGGACATTTTGAGTGGACCGAATGGGTGGCGACAATCTCCAGTGAAATCGAACAAGATAAACAAAACACTGAAGAAACGCCGTACTACGAACTCTGGCTCGCGGCGGCGGAACGGATCGTCGATGCTAAGAATATTTGTTCGGCCGATGATCTGGCCACGCTAAAGCAAGTACTCGTTGCCGATCAAGCAACCGCTCACGATCATCCCCACGCCCACTAAACCTAATTGGGACGTTTTACTTCGCCGCTGTCGCAAGGGGTGCGGCGGACCGTCTGGCTAGACAATTGCGGGTGTGACGACTTGTGAGTGCCACACTGAACCGCGGCCAACGTAGTTAAACAGTCCACGGTGATACAACCGTGCTCCGCCGGGCGCATGATATATTGCGCTTTCCAAGGAGGAGTCGTATGGGATCGATGACATTAAGAACGATACAGGTACTCGTTGCGACGGTACTCATTGCATTTGCCACAATCGGCATAATGTGGGTGCTTGGGCTCGTCGAGCCGGCCGCGGCGAAAGCATCGGCTTATCGTATTGGCGGAATAATTGGTATTTGCCTCGTCGCGGCCTTGGCGATGGTTGCGACATTTAGTAATGGACAGCGTAAGCCGAACGATTAACCCTTCTTGTGGGCGCGCGATTCGGAAAATGCCGCACCCCGCTCGTTTGCGCAAGTGCTTCACAAGATGTCGCCTACTCCAGCGCGGCACACGCGCCGACTTTGCAACACTGGCAAGGTGTGGGTGTTGAGTGCGGGAAAATTGGTGGAGCCGGGGGGGATCGAACCCCCGACCTTCGCATTGCGAACGCGACGCTCTCCCATCTGAGCTACGGCCCCAGCAAGAGATGGATTCTAGCTTGCACGAGTCGCTATCGCTAGTGTGCTACTCAAAATTATTGTCGAGTACTTCGCAGACGCACGACACATGGTCGCTCGATTTAAGTGTGGGTGTCGTTGATTTGGTTTAATTGCAACTTCGTTGCATTGAATTCGTGCAAAGGAGGGTCTGTTTCCTTAACACTTACAACCTGCGCATAATCACATCATCGATGGAGAGACGTTCAGCGTTAAATGAATAGACCAACCACAATTACGATTAAACCCCTTAGCGATCGGCCTGCCGTGATCGAGCGTTTTCCACGGATCTCGCGGTTGGGGCTCGATACGTTGCAGGTCAATCTCGGGTATCGGTGCAATCAGGCATGTTCGCACTGTCATGTTGATGCAGGACCGAACCGAACTGAGGAGATGAGCTTAGAGACGATCGAAACAGTATTGGCGTTCGTAAAGCAACATGAGATTAAAACCGTGGATCTCACCGGCGGGGCGCCTGAGCTCAACGTGCATTTTCGTTATTTGGTTGCGTCACTGGCGCAGGCTGGGGCGCAGGTTATCGATCGCTGCAACTTAACCATTTTGGAAGAAGCAGGGCAAAGTGGTTTGGCGCTATTTCTCCGCGAACACGCCGTATCGGTTATTGCTTCATTGCCGTGCTACACCCAGTCGAACGTGGATTTGCAACGCGGCAAAGGCGTGTTTGAGAAAAGTATTCGCGGCTTGCGTCAATTGAACGACGTCGGCTATGGCGTAGCCAGCTCCGGTCTTGAGCTGAATCTCGTATACAACCCGATCGGACCCGTGCTGCCGCCGCCCCAGGATGTGCTTGAACAGACGTATCGTCAAGAATTGTTGGATACGTATGGCGTTCGCTTCAATAGTTTATTAACGATAACGAACATGCCGATCGCGCGTTTTCGCCACGGCCTTGTCCGCGACGGTGAATTGGAAAATTATCTAAATTTATTGACTAACGCTTATTCTGAATCGAATCTAGGCGCGGTGATGTGCCGCCACTTGATAAGTGTCGATTGGCGGGGGTTTGTTTACGACTGCGATTTCAACCAAATGTTGAATATGCCGTTAGGTGAACGTAATGGGTCTGTGCATCTATCTTCGTTGCTCGGCGGGTCGTTGCACGGTGAACGAATTGCGGTTGCCGACCATTGCTTTGGATGTACAGCCGGGCACGGCAGTAGTTGCGGTGGCGCACTTTCCGCGTGATCTAAAACTAGCGTGTTAGCCGAACCGGACGCACGCGTGGCCGCGCGTCGTATCTCAATCGTTATTCCTACGCTTAACGAGTCGGCCGTTATCGGCCAACTGTTGACGCAGCTTGTCGCTTGGCGCGCGCAAGGCCACGAGCTCATCATTGTTGATGGTCAGAGTACGGATCGCACAGCGGCCGTCGTAGAATTGCGCTGCGACCATTTTATTCAGTGTGAGCCGGGGCGCGCGCGGCAAATGAATATGGGTGGCGCAGCGGCGAGTGGTGATCTAATCGTGTTTTTGCATGCCGATACGACGCTACCCGCTGGCGCGATGATCGAGCTGCAAAAGATTGCTAACACGAATAAAGAATCGTGGGGACGTTTCGATGTGCGCATCAACGCAAATGCCCTGATCTTCCGAATCATCGAAACGCTCATGAATTGGCGTTCGCGAGTGACGGGCATTGCAACCGGTGACCAGGCGATGTTCATCTCGCGCCGCCTATTCGACAATTGCGGTGGATTTCCCGCGCTCGAATTAATGGAGGATATTGCGTTAAGTAATAAATTGAAGCAGTACTCTCCGCCGATCTGCCTCCGGGATCAGGTGCTTACGTCTGCACGGCGTTGGCAGAAATATGGGATCATGCGAACGATTATTTCCATGTGGTTGTTGCGCGCGGCGTTTTATATCGGTGTGCCGAGTGGGCGCTTACGCGCCTACTATGATGGTCCAAAGGTGACAAACGATTGAGCGGCAATGCAAACACTTGTGGACTGGCGCAAAGCTCAAAAGGTGATGGCGCGTTAATCGTGTTCGCGCGCGCACCTATTACAGGTAAGGTCAAGACGCGTTTAGCGCGTAGCGTAGGTGTTAGGGCAGCGATGAATATTTATGAATCGCTGCTCACGAGGACCATCTCTCGGGCCGAAGCGTCGCTATTTTCAAACCGCTACTTATTTGCCGCAGCAGGTTCAGAGGTTGAGTACTTTCGCCAACGTTTGGATACGAAAACCTGGTGTGTGCGGTCGCAATGTAGTGGCGATATCGGTCGGCGCATGGATAACGCAATTGAGTCGGCTTTAGCGCAACACGATTTTGCCGTATTAGTTGGTTCGGATATTGCTGATTGCGAAACTCAAGATTTCGATATTGCTTACCGTCTATTAAAAAAGAGCGATCGACAAATCGTCGTCGGGCCCACGGCCGATGGAGGGTATTGGTTAATCGGAACTGGCCGGACGATATCGAGCATATTTAGACGTATTCCGTGGAGCACGAACAAAGTATTTACGACAACGCAAGCCAGAATCGCTGCGCTTGGAATCCGCCCTGACATATTGGAGCAACGCCACGATATCGACGAGGTCGGCGACCTAAGTTTTATGGCGCATGTTAATGACTCATAGGGCGCTTCGGCTAGGTAGCAGAAAATGCCGTCAATTTTGCAATCATACCGATCGCGGTCGCGAACTACGGCTGATGCGTCAATTAATTGGCATTTAAGAATAAAAAAATCAATAGGTTACAGGTGCAATCTATTACGTTATTGAAATTAATCGGCTAACTAATATCATTTAAGTTTGGTGGTGACCGCAATTTGGCGTTCGTGGTTGAATGCGACGTACTGCCGACAATCATTTTTCAGTGGCGCAATCTAGGCTGAAGGAAGCATGTCTAACGCATTCGTACTGTTAATCGAAAACGATAGCCGTATCGCTGCCCACGTTACCGAGATATTGCAATTTCTCGATCTGCCGGTGCAACAATTTCATTCTCAAGCACCGTGGGTTGCCGAGCTCGATCGAAAAGCGCCGCCATACATGGTGTTGTTGGGAAATTGCGGATCGTCGAAAACGCTATTAGACACCTTCCGCAAGGTGAAGATCGCCGATCCTTATACCGCCGTCGTGTTGCTGGTTGACGGTAACCGAACAGTCTCGATAGACAAAAACATTGAAAGTGGTGCACTCGCGAAAATTGAACTCCCACTTCGACGTACGGCGTTCGAAAACGCACTGCAGAAAGTCGAAACTTACCGCGAAAACCGTCATCAGGGCGCGGCGCCTCGCTCGCTGGAACTATTTAGGAATCTCGTCGGGCGTAGTGACGGTATTCAAGAAGTACGCAACATGATCGAGTTAGTCGCACGTAGCGACGCGAACGTACTCATTGTTGGGGAATCGGGCACTGGTAAGGAAGTGATCGCTCGGCACGTGCATCACCACTCCATGCGACGCAGTAAACCGTTTGTGCCCTTAAACTGCGGCGCAATACCTTCCGATCTTCTCGAGAGCGAGCTATTTGGGCACGAAAAAGGCGCATTTACCGGCGCGATCGCGGCCCGCCAAGGCCGTTTCGAAATGGCCGATGGCGGTACTTTGTTCCTCGACGAAATCGGTGATCTAAGTCTAACGATGCAAGTAAAACTATTGCGAGTTTTGCAGGAGCAAAGTTTCGAGCGGGTAGGAAGTAACACGAACATTTCCGTTAACGTACGTATTCTCGCCGCCACCCACGCAAACCTTGAAGACGCGATAGCGGAAGGGCGGTTTCGCGAAGATCTGTATTATCGGCTGAACGTTTTCCCGATTGAGACGCCGCCGTTGCGAGAGCGCACGGAAGACTTGCCGTTACTCGTCGACGACCTTGTTGAGCGACTCGACCACGAAGGGCGGGGTCGCATCAGCCTAACCGATGAGTGCTTCGAGTCGCTTAGTCGATACAGTTGGCCCGGTAATGTTCGAGAACTAGCGAATTTAATCGAGCGATTGTCGATCCTGTATCCGAACGGGGCGATAGACTTGCAGGATTTACCAGAGAAATACCGTCTCACGGAAGTTGAACGTAACAACGCCGTGCGGCCGCGTCTAATAGCACTAAACCGCGATAAAAAATCCAATGTGTTACCACGGGTCGGGATAGATCTGAAAGAGCATCTGACCGAGATAGAAACCAATCTTATTCACCAAGCGCTTGAGGATTCCAACTGGGTTGTGGCGCACGCGGCGCGACGCCTGCAAATCGGCCGGACGACCTTGGTGGAGAAAATGCGCAAGCTCAATCTAAATCGCGGCGATCAAGCATCCAACCTGTAACACTCCCACTCCCCTGACGGCGCGCAATCTGCAACGCCATCTTGCGTGGCGCCCAACAGTATCCAAATCAAATCATCCTCGATCTTAGTTAACGTCAATAATGGCTATTGCGCGATGATCGGCGCGGTCTCATGGCCGTGAGAAGTGAATTGATTTAGAATTCCGCAGCCCGAAGCGAATGCGCGCCGCGGAGATGATAAAACGCGACTTCGTTTTATCATCAATCCCTCTCGTCGAGGGTAAAGTTAGGCTGGAGCAAAACGACAGCAATAGAACGTAACGGAGAGGTGGCCGAGTGGCTGAAGGCGCACGCCTGGAAAGTGTGTATACGGTAACCCCGTATCGAGGGTTCGAATCCCTCTCTCTCCGCCATAAAATCAATCACTTAAGTTGTTATCGTGTCCAAATTTAGGGGTGTTTTAGGGCTGTTTAGGCTCGAGTTAGACACGTTTTCGGACACGATTTTCATGCGCTCTAAGTCTCCCTGAAGCGCCTGCGACCACGTAAGGTGATACTAGCGATTAGGGCTGTCCTTCCCGAATATTCGTAGCCGTTGATATCCTTGGCGAAACCCTCGTTCCGCGCCAGTCAAAAAAAGGTCGATTTTGTTAGCGTCGATGAGGTGCGAGGATCGTGCAACCTATTATTAGCGCCGCGTTGGTGTTCGTGCTTAAAACGCTGCGGTCACGGCTTTCGCTGCAATTCGAAATCGTAGCGCTGAGACATCAAATCATGGTGTGGGTGGCGAATTCGCAGTTATGCCGCAATTGGAGTCTGAAAGAGCCCACCGCAATGATGTCTCCATGTGTAATGTTTGAACGTAGCAACCGTGCGAGTCGATAAACCGGCGTGGTGGTCGGGCGCGGTGCCACTAAGCGATCGATGCACACGATGCGCATTGTAATAGTCTCGGAATGCCGCCAACTTTCGTGCCAGATCTATTGAGTTCCAAAAGAACACCCGATCGAGATATTCGCGTCGAACTGTTCCGATCAATCGTTCGACAAACGGATGTGAGCTCGGTACGTATGGTACTGACTTGACTTCATCTATCTCACAGACCCGGAGGTTTGCGCGCCAGCGGTGAAAACGAAACAGCGGATCATTATCCGTGCTGATATGCTTAGCTAACGGCTGACCCGCAACGGCGGAATTGAACATCCGACAAACGGCGATGCCGTCTACGTCGCCGGCGTGCACGCCAAAGCCGACTATGCGGCGTGTGAATACGTCCATGACGACCATTACGCAATGGCTACGTAACAGGATTGACTCGCAGCGAAACAGGTCCACGCTCCAAAGGCTGTCCTTGCTATGGGCAATGAAAGTCAGCCACGACGGCCCGTTGGAACCGGAGCCACCTGGATGATAGTGCTTCTCCAACACTCTCCGAACGACGTCTTTGTTCAGCTCAATACCGAACGCGTCAGCGATCTCTTGAGCAATGCGAACGCAACCAAACCTCGGATTGCGTGTCTTTAGCTCAACAATCGCAGCGATCAATTCTGGAGACGGCCATTTCGGACCCGGCTTGCGTCGATTACCTGTGGATGAAAAGAGCAGGCGGTACTTTCGATTGACCAAGGCCTTGTGGAATTTCAACAGCGTTCCGGTAGTAACGAGCGCTGATAGTTTTGAGATCCGGTGCGGCTTGATGAACAAGGTGCTCAGCGCGAGCACGAAACGATCGAGCGTCGTCAAATTCGGGGCGCGCTGCCTCGAACGATTGCTGATCAAAATCTGATGCTTCAGTAACAACGATTCGGCAGCAACGGCGCGAACTCCACCGGGGCGCAAGAGTTTCGTGCATGTCACAAACAGATGGATCATCAAGATGAGGAAATCACGCATAATTCCAACGTTATCAGCGTCGTCAATATTCGCAAGACTGCACGATGAGGCAGATTCGCGCCAATATTTACGAATTCGCCACCCACACCTGTAGTAACGCACTAGCACGCGGCGGACCACATCCTTATCAACCTGGACATCGAAAACCAATGAGATCTGATCTGCGATCCGTTAGTAACCGAAGCGGGGATTTCGCCGTTTCATCTCAACTATGATGGCGATAAACTCTCGCGCCGGCCCTTTAGGTCCAGGTTTGCGGCGATTTTTCGCGGTAAATAGCAGTCGATATTTGCGATTCACCAGCGCTCGATGAAACCTGAGAATTGTCGAGGGTTTTAGGACGATTGCGGACCGTAACAAGCGAGTAGGGCGGATCAATATGGCGCAAATCCCGACAATTATCCGGTCACTCGAGCGTAAGCGCGGTGCTCGCGCTCGTGAGCGATTTATTATCGCTAGTTGATGTTTCACGAGTAGCGATTCGGCGACAACGGAACGTGCACCGCCCGGTCCCACGATGCGGGCGATTGTTACGACGAGGTGTACGAAAAGAAAGACGAGGTCACGCATCACCAGGTCATCGTAACGAATCTATCGTCGATAACAAATCTTGGAAATCAACGGCATTTCATCCAAAATTGGAATTCGCAGCCCACAGGAGGGCGGAGACGTTCACGTACGGTTCTGCGAGAGCCTTGGGGTGCAAGTCCACAGGGTTACTTACCCTCTTGTTTTTAGGATGGATAGGTCAACCTGACAAAACCGTCAGGGCTATTACGCCGCCTCGATGCGCTTAATATTGATTTTTCTGTCTAAGTCACGCGATTGGGAGAGGTCGAAAGCCAACTGCATGCCGAGCCAGGTTTCCGGAGTCGAGCCGAACGCCTTCGACAGCCGGTAGGCCATTTCGATGGAAACGGACACCTTTTCGTTCACAAGGTTGGAAAGCGTTTGGCGTCCAACGCCAAGCCTCTTTGCCCCCTCGGTGACCGACAGGTCCAGGGGCTTTAAGCAATCCTCGCGCACGATGGCGCCTGGATGCACAGGGTTCTTTATAGCCATGTCAGGACTTCCTAATGATAATCCAGATAATCTACATCTACGGCGTGCCCGTCCTCGAACCGAAAAGTCACCCTCCAAATGCCCGAGACTGAGACCGCATAATGGCCCTTCAGTCTGCCCTTAAGTCGGTGCAACCGAAAGCCGGGCAGATCCATTCCCTCTGGCCCGTTACTTCGGTCCATTGTCGTCAGGATCCGCGCCAGTTTAGCGACGTGGCCTGGCGCGACTTTCACCGGGCGTCCGCCCTCATAAAGGGCTTTCAGGCCGCGATGACGGAACGACTTGATCACTAATTAAGTGTACGGTGTCGATCGACAATAGTCAATAATGTTGTTTCTCCTAAAAACTCGATCGCGTTGAACTAATTGACTTTTCTGCTGGTGGGTTTAAACATCGCCGGCATGAAATTAGCGCTAATTCAGGCAATCTCTGCGTCGCTTTTTTCGTCGCTAAAGTCGCAATGCGAACTGACTCTCGAGAATCTTGCCCTTCGACAACAAGTCGTCATGTTGAAGCGTTCAGTAAAGCGTGCCCATCCAAGCTCGATGGATCGTCTTTTCTGGATCGCGTTCTGCGGATTTGTCGCCAATTGGCGCGACCAGTTGATCGCAATTCATCCGGACACTGCCGTTCGATGGCATCGGGCGGGGTTTCGTCGATATTGGGCTCGGAAAAGTCGTCGAGTAGGTCGCCCTAAGCTTGATACCGAGCTGCGCTCGCTGATCCGTAGAATGCAACGTGAGAACGTGACTTGGGGTGCGCCACGGATCCACGGAGAACTTATGAAGTTGGGTAATGACGTTTGCGAAGCAACGGTTTCAAACTACATGCGCAGACATCGAAGTCCACCATCGCAGAGTTGGCGTACTATTCTATCTAATCATCGAGAAGCTATCGCCGCCGTTGACTTCTTTACTGTGCCGACCGCGACTTTCGAACTCCTGTATGTGTTTGTAGTCATCGAACATGCTCGTCGGCGTGTGGTCCATTTTAACGTTACGTCGTGCCCAACGGCGAAGTGGATAGCGCAGCAACTCACTGAGGCGTTCCCTTTCGATACGGCTCCGAAATATCTGATTAGAGACGGTGACGTGAAATATGGATTTGCTGTTCAAAGACGAATCAGCGCACTCGGGATCAGAGATATTGTAACGACGCCGGCTTCGCCTTGGGAGAACGCCTATACCGAGCGCGTGATCGGCTCCATCCGTCGAGAGTGTCTTGACCGAGTTATTGTCCTAAACGAATCGCACCTGCGACGCGTGCTGAAAGAATACCTGATCTACTATCATCAGCATCGGACGCACTTGGGTTTGGACAAAGATGCGCCGACCACCCGCGAAGTTGAATGCTGCGACAGAGGTAACGTTGTCGCTCTACCGTTCCTCGGGGGACTTCATCATCGATACATGCGCCTAGCGGCGTGACGATGATCTTATTTTTAGGATAGACAAGATCCTGACGGCTCCGCGGAGCCCTTGGCAGAATGCTTACGTGGAACGAATTATTGGTAGCATCCGGCGAGATTGTTTGGATCATGTTGTCGCACTGAACGAGCGTCAATTGAAACGGATACTGACCAGCTACTATGGTTATTACCATCGCTGGCGCACGCATTTTTCGCTCAAGATGGATAGTCCAAGTTCTCTATCAGTGCAGCAACCGGGATCGGGGATAGTTGTTCAGTTTCCCGAGCTCGGTGGTTTACATCACCATTACAAACAAATAGCGGCTTGATGCCGAGCGATACGAGTTTTCGGGAACCACAGGCGGATGTAGGATACTTGCTTGACTTATTGGTAAGTCATAGCTTACGGTAAGCTATGGCTTACCAAGAAGTATTCACGGCGCTCGCCGACCCGACCCGCCGACACATATTTGAGGCGCTCCGCGCGCATCCGCAGACTGTACACGAACTTGCCGAAGGGCAACCCGTTAGCCGCCCCGCAGTTTCACAGCATCTGCGGGTGCTCAAGTCCGCGAGTTTAGTCAATGTAGAACCACGCGGAAATCGTCGGCTGTACTCAATAAAGCAGGACGGCTTGGACGAATTACGACGTTATCTTGAAGGGTTTTGGTCGGACGCGTTGTCCGCCTATGGTGCGGAAATTGCCCGACAGTTGAAGAACAATTAGGAGAACACTGTGCTCGACCCAATTATTAAATCGATAGAAGTCCCCTGTAGCCAACGCAAAGCATTTGAGGTGTTTGTAAATGATATGAGTAGCTGGTGGCCGCTCGATCAACGTTCCGCATCGATGATGGAGGGCAAACCGGGCAAGGCGTTACGTATCGACGCTCGACAGGGCGGCAAGATCGTCGAGATCGGCCACGATAATACGGAGCATCTTTGGGGCACGATTAAATCATATGACCCCTACGATTTAGTAAGCATGGATTTCCATATCGGTATGCCTGCCGCTGCCGCAAGTCTCGTGGAGGTGCGCTTTAGCTCGCTCGGTGCTGAGCGAACTAGAGTCGAGCTGACCCATAGTAATTGGGAAGCATTTGGTGATATGGCCGAGATGATGCACGGCGGCTATGCCACCGGTTGGGTGATTATTTTTGACGGCGCGTACAAATCGGCGTGCGGCGGCTAGTTCACCGAGACAACGATACCCCGATCGTATGCCCGTTATAGGAACCGCTCCATCGCGCAACAACTATTTCCAAATACGTAAACCAGAGGTAAAACCAAATGAGAAAACAAAAAGCAATACTAATGTCCATCCTCTTTGCTGCTGTCGTTGTGGCATCGACAACCACCGTCGCAAATGGTAATCAACATCGGTCTATCGTCGGCTCGTGGGACACAACCGTAGACTTCTTCGGTACACCTTTTCGACTGCTATACAGCTTTCAGCGCGGCGGCACCTTAGCCGAATCGGACTATACTGGTTTTGATTCAAACTTCGGCGACAATGCGCTAAGTCCCGGTCTTGGGCAATGGAAGCGTTCGTCACATAGAAACTACATAGCTAAGTACCGCAAGCTTGCCTACAACAACGTCGCCGAATTGCAACTCGTCGTAACGTCCACTGTGATGGCGGATGTCGAGCATGACGGCACACTCGACGGTACGCTGGAGATCGAAGTCGCATTACCTGACGGCACTGTAGTCAATCAATTTCCGCCACTCTCATTTACCGGAGAACGGATCGCTCCATGACAAAATTCAATGGGTAGTTTGAGAAAGCGTAAACACATGCTGCGCGTAATTACTCGTCAGGGCAGGCGAGTAATGGTGGCTGTCCCTCCTATAAACTCGATCGGTTCTGCCAGGTTGGCCCAGGATCGTCGACAGTTCGGCAATCACAGATTCTCCTGACTACCACGGATACCGATTCCCGCCCGAAGTTATTGCTCGGGCGCTGTGGCTCTATCATCGTTTTACGTTCAGCTTCCGCGATGTCGAGGACCTTTTAGCTGAACGTGGTGTTACAGTTTCCCAGGAAACCATTCGCCACTGGTGTCTTACACAATAACGCTCGTCAAATTAAGAAAAGCCAAGGGCCTCGCGGCGATCGTTGGTTCCTAGACGAAGTCGTCGTTTCGATAAAAAGAAGGCGTCGTTACCTTTGGCGAGCCGTTGACCAAGACGGCGATCTCATCGAGATCCTCATACAAAAACGCAAGGATACTAAAGCGGCTAAACGTTTCTTTAGAAAGGCGTTGCGTTCGCAAACACACGTTCCTATCGAGATCACAACCGATAAGCTCCGCAGTTACGCGCCAGCGAAACGGGAGGTGATCCCGTCCGTGCCGCACTGCCAAGATCAATATGCGAACAATCGCGCGGAAGTTTCACACGAGCCGACGCGGGAACAAGAAAGGCAGATGCGAGGGTTTCGATCGGACCGCCATGCGCAGCGCTTTCTAAGCGTGCATGGTCAGTGCAACAATCTGTTTCGCCTCGGTCGGCACCACCTGAAAGCCGAGAACTATCGCGAACTACGATCTAAGGCGTTTCAGAATTGGTCACAGGTGACGAGCACTTAATGGATAACGATCGTTCTTCTTGCTCCAAACGATTTTTCATGCGTGCAACAACTTGACAAAACCATACTGAACTCGATTCATTTAAGGCACGATTTGGGCACGGTGCCTTCGTAATCTATTGAAAATAAAATGGATATCGAGGGTTCGAATCTCTCTCTCCGCCAAATTAAAGTGCCCCTTCTGGGGCCGTTTTAATTCGTCGTTGAGTGCGGCTCGATAAGAAGCCTACGGTTCGACAAATCGCGTTGCAGCGATTCGAATGCGTGTCGCACGCTCTACTGGTCACGGACGACGCGATTACGACCTTCCGCTTTTGCTTTGTACAACATTGCGTCGGCGCGTGCGACAAGGGTATCCGCGCTGATGCCCTGACACGGGAGGGTTCCGAGCGAACATAACGTGCAGTTGTCTGGATAAAGGCTGGGGCGACGGCGCAATGTTAGCGGTTTGGCCTTTCGGAAATACCAGGTGGGCGCCGTATTAGCGTTTTGTGACTAGACGTAACCACCCAAGAAAACTAGATACTTCGCAGAATCTAAGTCGCTTATCGCTGTTTCAATTGCCGCGGTCGGTATCCCTTACGGCTGACCGAGCCGGTTTCCAGGAAATATTCCCGTCGCACCGCGCCATAATTCCCAAGCAGTGGCGGGATCTACCACGTACAATCGGCACAAATTTTCGGCATTACGACCCACTTATCCACATGAAAATACGACGTTCATCGGAACGCGCTAAGCGGCGCGTGACTCAGATTTGGGCAATGCTATCGCTGGTTGTCGTTTGCGGCGTCGCTGCAGCCGAAGGCGCGGGTTTCGATGAAGAGATCACCGTTGTCGCGACAACGCCAAGCGGTGGCTTAGGAATCGCGCCGGATAAGTTACCGTTCAATGTACAGGCGGCCGACAGCGATGCGCTAGCGCGGTCGCAAAGTCTAGATTTGTCGGACTATTTAGCTAGTAATTTCGCGAGCGTCAGTATGAATTCGGCGCAAAGTAACCCCCTACAACCAGACGTACAGTACCGGGGATATACGGCGTCGCCATTACTTGGGTTACCGATGGGTATTGCGGTTTATCAAAATGGCGTGCGCATAAACGAACCGCTAGGCGACGCGGTTAACTGGGATTTACTGCCGGAGTCGGCCGTGCATAGCATTACCATGATTGGCGGAGCCAATCCATTGTTCGGGCTCAATACGCTCGGCGGTGCATTGTCAATAAATATGAAAAACGGATTTAATTTCGACGAGCACGCATTGGAATTTAGTGGCGGATCGTGGGATCGTAAAACGGTGACTGCCGAGAGCGGCGCGAATAACGGTACATTCGGTTATTACGTGAATGTTAGCTACTTCGAGGAAGATGGTTGGCGTGATTTATCGGCCTCCGACGCCACCAATATATACGGGTCATTGAGCTGGCGCGGAAGCGCAAGCGAGATTGATTTGAACGCACAATACGGCGACAGCGAGTTATTCGGCAACGGCGCATCGCCGGTAGGCTTGCTAGCGATCGATCGGGAGGCATTTTTCACCGCCCCAGATATCACTGAGAACAACATGCATATGTTCTCGCTGGCCGTCGAGCATGGGTTTAGCGAAACACTGAGTTTCAACGCTAACGGCTTCTATCGAAAAAACGAAACCGAATCATTCAATGGTGACGCTTCTGAGTTTCTCGAATGTGCGTTAGATGGGGGCGCTTTCTTACTCGAAGAGTTAGACGAAAACGCGCTCGATTCACTCGGGTTCGACGACGATGATGTATGCGAAGACAATGCCCTCGGCGGCGGCGCGCTCATCGGCCCGCCGCCAGGTATTCGGGTGCACGACCCTGACACTTTTGAGTCCGCTTTGAATGCGTTGGCCGGCGTCGAGTTGTTTGATATCGACGATTTAACCGATGAACTTTCTGGGAGTGGCGTACTTGGCGACGAGGCAATTAACAATCAAAGTGAGCGTCAACAAAAAATCTACGGAGCAGATTTACAGTTGACCTCAATTCGACCGTTACTCGGACGTGGAAATTATTTCGTGGCGGGTGTCGCGTATTTCGGTGGCGATGCAGAGTTTCAATCAATCACCGAGCTTTCCGGCATCGACCCGATTACGCGCAACACGACAGGGTTGGGGCTCGGTACGTTTGTCGATTCCGAAGCAACGAATATTGCGACAAAGACGCAGACATGGAGCGTCTATTTCATGGATGCCTTCGATCTCAGCGAGACCATCACCCTCACGTTAGGCGGACGCTTTAATCATACCGATGTGCGCTTACGCGATCGCAGTGGGTCGCGGCCTGAACTGAATGGGGATCACACGTTCAGGCGCTTTAACCCCTCCGTCGGGGTTACCTACAGTCCGCTTGAGTCGCTAAATGTCTACGCCGGGTACAGCGAATCGTCACGCGCGCCAACGCCAATTGAACTCGCGTGTAACGATGGCGTGTTCGAAATCGCGCGTGGGGCAGCGCTCGCCCGTGGCGACGATCCCGATGACGTCGATTTTGAATGCCGCTTACCGAACGCATTTCTGGCCGACCCACCGCTCGACGACGTCGTTGCAAAAAGTTTTGAAGTAGGAATCCGGGGTGAACTCCGCGGCATGCGCCATCGTGTCGGTTATTTCCATACCAAGAATAAGGACGACATCATTTTCCAAACCACGGGGCGTGCGACAGGTTTGTTCGCCAACGTCGACGCTACGATTCGCCAAGGCTTAGAGACCGCGCTCGCAGGTAGTTGGCGCAATTTGGATTGGTCACTTTCTTATAGTTATCTTGATGCGACATTCGGTGATGATTTCATCGCCTTAAGTCCAGCGCATGACTTTGCGAACGCGGATGGCGAAATTCAAGTACGCGACGGCGATCGGATCCCCGGGATACCTGATGACCAGTTCAAGGTTGGCGGCGATTATAATTTTACCCACGGCTTTCGACTAGGTGGCGAGATGATTTACAACTCCAACCAAGTATTGCGCGGGGATGAGTCGAATCAGCTCGATGAAATCGATGGTTATACTGTCGTTAACCTTCGCGCTAGCTATCGTGCGAATGATCACTTGAATTTCTTCGTAAAGGTCACGAATTTGTTCGATACGGAATATGAGAACTTCGGGTTGCTGGGTGAAGAGCCCGATGAGGTGATTGGCGGGCTAAACGATAATCGACCTCGGTTTCTAGGTGCTGGTGCGGAGCGCGGCGTTTGGGCCGGTATCCGAGCATCGTTTTGAGAAAGAAACGTCGTCGCTAAAACGAGGTGGTTTCCACGGGGATGATGTCTAACCAGTATCTGATTGTCCTTGCCGACCACGAACGAGACCGCCGGGGAGCGCGCCACTCGATTCGCCGTTTTCGAATGTAACAACCCCGCGCACTAAGGTCGCGTGGTAACCGCGGGCGCGTTGAACCAATCGTTGGCCAGACGCTGGTAAGTCGTAAATCATTTCTGGTACGGGTAAGGCAAGCCTGTCGAAGTCGATCAAATTTAGATCCGCGCGCATACCTGGCGCAATTAATCCGCGATCGTAGAACCCATAAAGCAGAGCGGTATCTCGCGTTTGCATTTTAATCGCTTGTTCTAATTTTATGCGATCGCCGCGGTCGCGATCGCGCACGAAATGAGTGAGCAAATAAGTGGGTGCACTTGCGTCGCAAATCATACCGCAGTGTGCACCACCGTCGCTGATCCCGAGGATTGTGTTCGGGTGTAACATCATTTCTTTGGCGACGTCGTAATTGCCGGCGTGATAATTGAACAACGGCGTATACAAAAATGCCTTACCATCTTTTTCGAGCAATCGATCGTAGGCAGCCGCCTCGGGCGAAATACCCTCGCGTTCCGCGATTGCCGTCATACTAAGCTCCGGTCCGGGCTCGTAATCGGGGGGGTCGCCGAGCCAGAATATTCGATTGTAATCCGAGATCGAGGAGCGCATTTCCTTACCTTCGATGAACAGCAAGCGCAGTAACCGTGCAGAATGACCGGTCGCTTCGCCGAGTATGCGCTCACGGATTTCGGGTTTGCGCATTTCTAGCGCGCGTTCTCGCACCGGCAAGTGTGCGATGGCTTGATACGTCGGTCGCGATACAAAAGGATGCGAGCCTTCTAAGCACATCAACATGCCTGGCGGGCGGATGGCGACTTGCGGATACATACCGTTAGGGCGGGCAGCGGCGTAATCGATGAGACGTTTCCACTGCTGGGGATCATCGTCGTTTTGCACGCAGGCATAGGTAACCGGGCATTTCATTTCGTCGATGACTGTGTCCATCCACTTGAATTCATTGCGCTCGGGTGCGAGATCGGAGGCGACCTCGAATACTGCCGAGCCCGCCTCGTGCATCCCTTTCGCGATGGTTAACAGTTCGAGGGCGTCGGCTTCGGTACCGGGTACGAGTTCACCATCGATAGAACGATGCAAAACGGTGCGTGAAGTCGTAAATCCAACCGCCCCGGCGGTGACGGCTTGCTTAACAATATTTGCCATTGCGCGCCGCTCGTCTTCGTTAGCCACTGCGTTGGTCGCGCCGCGTTCGCCCATCACATAAGCGCGAACCGCGCCGTGCGGTACTTGGGCGGCAATGTCTAACGCATAGTCGTGCTTGTCGAGCGCGTCAAGATACTCTGGAAATGTTTCCCACGACCAGTTAATACCGGCCGCGAGTGCGCTACCGGGAATGTCTTCCACGCCTTCCATTAACCCGATCAGCCAATCATGTTTTGCTGGGTCGACCGGCGCGAAGCCGACCCCGCAGTTACCCATGACCGCGGTGGTAACGCCGTGCCAACTCGATGGTGTGAGATAGGGATCCCAAGTCGCTTGACCATCATAATGTGTGTGTACATCTACCCAACCGGGTGACAGCATCAAGCCGTCGGCGTTAATTTCGCGCTTACCGCGGCCGAGTTTACCGCCGACCTCGACGATGGTGTCGCCGTTAACCGCGACGTCGCCGTGATAGGCTGCTGCGCCGCTACCGTCGACCACATTGGCATTGCGTATGACTAAGTCGTGCATAACCGATTCTCCTTTGGTGGCGGCTAAAGTTGTCTAACCCGCGGAAGCCGGACGGACGGCGCTATTGTCGCCGCGGCAATCGAATCCAGCGTAATCGTTCGCCGCGACTTCGTCGCAGCGATTTCGATAGATACCGCAACCACCGATATAGGGCATGAATAGCCGGGGTTTGCCGGGTACGTTCGCCCCCATGTACCACGAGTTTGCCTGCGGAAATAGGGTCATATTTGCCGTTTCGTTGACGTGATCCACCCACGCTTGTTCGGCGTCGGGTTGTGCTTCAATGACATCGTGGCCGTGGTCTCGACAATACGTCAGGCAATCGGCGATCCACTCGACGTGTTGTTCGATTGAAATCATCATATTGCTCATTACCGATGGACTACCGGGGCCGGTGATCATGAAAAAATTCGGGAATCCGGCCGCGGCAAGACCAAGATAGGTATGCGGCCCTGCGGCCCATTTGTCCTTTAGTGCGCGGCCTTGGCTACCACGGATATCGACATTAACAACCGCGCCGGTCATCGCGTCGAACCCGGTTGCGTAGACGATCGCGTCGAAATCGTATTCTTGGTTTGACGTTTGAACGCCCGCCTTAGTGATCGTCTCAACCGGGGTTTTCAATAGGTCGACTAAATGTACATGCGGTTGGTTAAACATCGCGTAATAGTTGGTATCCAGACAGGCCCGCTTTGTGCCAATGGGATAACTCGTCGGGCATAAGGTGTCGGCGACTTCCGGATCCTTAACGATTGCGCGGATTTTATTGCGCACGAATTCTGCAACAGTTTCGTTAGCAGCTTCGTCGACTAATAGATCATCAAACTGCTGGAGGAGGGCGACCAATTCACCGCTTTCCCAGGCTGCCTCATACAATTGCTCACGTTCTTTGTCGGAGACATCGAAAGCCGATTTATCCATGGGTCGATCTGGTACGCCGAATAGCGAATCCCGTGACCGGCGTCGGTGTTCTGGATAGTTTGCCTTCCATTGCTCAACTTCGTCGTCACCGAGCGGACGATTAAATGCGGGCAACGAGAATGATGCGGTTCGCTGAAACACCGTCAGGCTTGCGGCTTCGGCGGCAATGATCGGCATCGATTGAATCGCCGACGAACCGGTGCCGATCATGGCGACATGTTTGCCGCTAAAATCGACACCCTCGCGCGGCCACTCCGCAGTGTGATAACTCGCGCCCGCGAATGTATGCTGACCGGCGATGTCGATGGTTTTGGGCACGGATAAACAACCGGTCGCCATGATGAAATATTGCGCGTTTAGCGATTCGCCCCGATCGGTAGCTATTGTCCAACGCTTCGATGAATCGTCGTAACGCGCAGAGGTGACCGTCGTTTCAAATTGAATATCACGGCGCAGATCATAACGATCGGCGACATGATTTGCGTAACGAAGAATTTCTGCCTGTGGTGCGTATTTTTCGCTCCAGTTCCATTGTTGCTGTAAATCTCCGTCAAATGAAAAGCAGTAGTCCATGCTTTTTACGTCGCAGCGTGCACCCGGATAGCGATTCCAGTACCACGTGCCACCAACGCCGTCAGCTTTTTCTATCACTTTCGCACTAAAGCCAAGGCCCCGTAGTCGGTGGAGCATGTACATGCCGGCGAACCCTGCGCCAACAATAATTACGTCGTGTCTCATCGTATTAGTCACCTCGTGTTCTTAATGCCGCAACTATGTATTAGCTAAGGATGCAGCAGCTCTTGTGCAATAATTAGATTACGTACTTCGGTCGTGCCGGCACCGATTTCTAATAGTTTGATCGATCGGTACAGCCGATTGATTTCGGATCCCCAAATGTAACCTGAGCCACCGTGAATTTGCACCCCTGCATCCAGCACGCGGTTCATCATTTCACCACCATACTTGACGGACGCTGCAGTGAGCCGGTGAATGTCGCCGCGTCCTGCTTCACCTGGGCCAAGCGCGCCGGCTGCGGCTAACGTGCGGTAGTTAAAGGTACGCAACGTTTCCGTCCACACATACATGTCGGCGAGCTTTTGTTGAATCATTTGAAATTCGCCAATCGTGCGACCAAATTGCGAGCGTGTGTTTGCATAGTCGATGGATAGTTCAAGCGCTCTTTCACATATCCCGAGGCAAAGCGGTGTGATCATCGCGCGCTCTAAATCGAGACCGCTCATAACCACCCGCACCCCGTTATTTTCTTCGCCGATGAGATTTTCGGCTGGAACGCGACAATCTTCGAAAACGAGTTCGGCAGTTTGGCTTCCGCGAAAACCCATTTTCACCAGTTTTTGCGCGACTTTAAAACCCGAGAAGCCGGACTCAACAATAAACGCCGAAATACCGTGCTGGTTTTTTTCGACGTCGGTTTTCGCATAAACCAGTAAAACGTCTGCTACCGGGCCGTTCGTGATGTACAGCTTGCTGCCGTTCAGAATGTAGGTGTCACCCTCGCGTCTGGCGGTTGTGCGCATCGACCCCAGCGCATCCGATCCGGCGCCCGGCTCAGTTAGGCCAAGCGCGCCGACATGCGTGCCATTACATAAATTCGGTAGGTATTTTTGACGCTGAGATTCGTTGGCATTGGCGTAGATGTTGTTGACGCACAGGTTGTCGTGGGCGACCCAGCTCAATGCAAAGGCGTGATTCCAACGTGACATCGCTTGGAGGATTAAACCGGCGGTGGTCAAATCCATGCCGCCGCCGCCATAGGCCTCCGGCACCGTAATGCCGAGATAGCCCACTTCCCCCAACTTCGCGAATGCTTCGGCCGGCCACCATTCCTCGTTGTCCATTTTCTCGGCCAGTGGATAGAGCTCATTGCGTGCGTAACGGTCTGCCTGGTCGAGCACGGTTTGTTGGTCGTGGTCCAATTCAAATGCGGAAATCATAACGGCGGATGATAAACCCTGTTTTGTTTTGGCGCGCATACCGAGGTGAGGTAGCGCTATTAATGTTTAGTAAGTAGTATTCACTAACTAGCGATTAGGTGATTGAAATTACTTGAATTGAATATCAAGGCGATTTGATGTGAATTCTTATTGGCATTAATAAATACCACGATAACAATAAATTAAAATGAATTGTTATAATTTTTCGCATGTGCAATCCTATATTGCGATAGTGAGCAAAGCTCACTAGTATATCGAATCACCGTGTGATGTCACACGGTTGGCAAAATCAAACCTGGATAATTATTGCGGGGCTTAATCCGAGCGATGCCATCGAAGAAAAAGATCGTGCGACGTCCCCGGGCAGAAAGGATCGAGGAAATATGTGCAGCCGCCAAGGCTGCGTTTGCGGCGCACGGCTATGACGGCGCCGTCATCGCCGACATTGCGGCGACTGCGGATGTCGCAGAGGGCACGGTCTATAAGTTATTCGACAATAAGCGGGATTTGCTGATCACGGTGATGGCCGAGTGGTATCGCGGATTTATTAAAGAGCTTGCCGAATCGCTCGGCGGAATCGACGAACCGCGACAAAAGCTGCGCTATTCAATTTGGCATCATTTACGCGTTATCAGAGACGACCCTGCGTTGTGTCGAGTGTTCTTTCGAGAAGTGCGAGCGCACGACGACTATCGTCACTCGGCATTGTTCGATCTTAACCGTGAGTATACGAAGTTTTCGTTAGACATTTTGCGCGATGGTATCGAGCGTGGCGACTTTCGTGGTGATATTCCAATCGAGATCATTCGTGACACGATATTCGGTGGATTGGAACACTATGTTTGGCAGTACTTAGCGGGGGACCGACCGCTCGATATCGAGACTGCGACCGAGCAGTTTTGGCAGCTCGTCGTCTCTGGCATTACCACGGACCCCGATCACGATGCTAGCGCGGCGCAGCTCGCACCACTCATAGAACGGTTGGAAAGGGCGACTGCCCGAATCGAAATTCAATAGCGGGTAGAGATCGAATTTAATGAATCTAGCCGATGTAATTCCAAGCGTACTAGTTGCGAATCGAGGTGAAATCGCGAGTCGCATAATCAAGACTTTAAGCCGTCTCGGTATTCGCTCGATTGCTGTGTACCACGAAATCGACCGCGCGGCGCCGCACGTTTCAGCGGCGAACGAATCGTACGAACTTGATGGCGATACCCCAACCGGGGCTTATTTGGACGGCGCGCAAATTATTAAAGTGGCGCAAGCATGTGAGGCGCGCGCGATCCATCCGGGCTATGGTTTTCTCGCCGAGAACGGTGATTTCGCCGCGGCCGTGGAACGGGCCGGACACTGTTTCGTCGGACCCGGTGCGGACGTTATTCGATTAATGGGGGACAAGGTCGTATCTCGCGATTTTGTCGCTGAGCGGGGCTTCCCACTGGCACCCTCTATTAAGAGCGACGACGACGTCGAATCGTTGCTTGGGATGGCGCGCGATATCGGTTTTCCGCTACTCATTAAGGCCGCCGCCGGCGGTGGCGGAAAAGGCATGCATATTGTGCGAAGCGAAGCGGAATTTGCGAATGCGTTTGCCCTCGCCCGCAGCGAAGCGGAACGCTACTTCGCGGACGCACGCGTTTATTGTGAAAAATATATTGAGCGTCCACGCCATATAGAAGTGCAAATCTTAGCCGACGCGCATGGTAACTGCGTACACCTTGGCGAACGCGAATGTTCCGTGCAACGGCGCTTCCAAAAACTCGTCGAAGAAACGCCGTCGCCGGGAATTGATGAAGATCTGCGCCAACGAATATGTGACAACGCTGTGGCGATTGCCAGTGCGGCAAATTATCTCAATGCCGGTACGGTTGAATTTATTGTCAGTGAATCGGGCGAATTCTTTTTCTTGGAGATGAATACGCGTTTGCAGGTGGAACACCCGGTGACGGAGATGACGACCGGGATCGATCTCGTCGAAGCTCAGCTACAAATTGCCGCGGGGCAAGCGCTCCCGTTTCAGCAGCACGAAATAGTTCAAACCGGCCATGCCATTGAATTGCGGATCTGTGCAGAAGAGACTGAAGCAAATTTCCTGCCAGCGACCGGGCGCGTTAGCTTGCTGCGCGAACCCAATGGCGAAGGCGTTCGGGTTGATAGCGGTTTAATCGAAGGGATGGTCGTTACGACGGCGTTCGACCCGATGCTAGCGAAGTTAGTTGTCTACGGGGCTGACCGAAATTCGGCTATCGCGCGCGCCCACCAGGCGTTATCTGAATACGTGATCCTCGGGCTAAGCACGAATACCGGTTTTCTCGCCAGGGTGCTCGCGCATCCTAGCTTCGGTGCGGGTCAAACGCACACGCATTTCATCGAACAGCATCACGAACAATTGTCGCAGCCAGCACCCGAATCCGAGCACGCGCAAGTGATCCTCGCGTTTGCGGCGCTAAATGACGTCGAGTTCGCGCACCAACTTAAAAGGGTACCGGACCCCCATGCGACTATGGGTGGCTGGCGCAATAATCGATGAAAGCACGTTACTTATTGCTAGATGAAGAGTGTGAAATTGCGCCGCTCCACCACGGCCGAGACGCGGTTTTTGAGATTGACGGAGAAGCGCTAAAAATCGAACAACTCGAAGCAACCGCGGGTGCGCGGCAACAAATTGCTATTAACGGACGAGTCCATCACGCCTGGGTTGCGAGACAAGGCGACGACATTTACGTGCATTTTGCCGGCGAAGCTTGGCACGTTCAAGCGATCGACCCGATCGACCCGATCGAGGCGGCCGGCGACGGTCATGGTGCGAGCACTGTCGTACGAGCACCCATGCCTGGCGCCGTAATCTCGGTAGGTGTTTGCGTCGACGAGGCGGTGCACGAAGGTCAGACGTTAATGGTGATCGAAAGCATGAAGTTACAAACCTCGATAGTGGCGGATCGCGATGGCACGATTGCGGAGATCTGTTTCGCGCCTGAAGATACTTTCGAAAAAGGCGTTGAGTTAATCTGCTTTGCCGCTGTCGACGATTAGCTCAGGGATTTTCAATGCGTAAACTACAATCCAGAATTGATACAAACGCGGCGAGCTACAAAGCTTACCGCGCGCACAACCTTAAACTCGTTGCCGAGTTTCGTGAGAGATCCGAGCTCGCGCGTCATCAGCGACCACAACGCGATATCGACCGGCTCGCGAAACAGAATAAGCTGAGAGTTCACGAGCGGATCGAGCATTTACTTGATCCCGGCACGCCATTTCTCGAGTTATCAACATTGGCTGCGAATATGGAGTACGACGGTGAAGCGCCGCAGGCGTCCATCGTAACCGGCCTCGGTATGGTGTCTGGTAGAGAGGTGCTTGTCCACGCCGACGATAGCTCAGTTAAAGGGGGTGCGTGGTATCCGCTATCGGTCAAAAAAATCGTCCGGCTGATGGATATTGCGATCGAAAATCGACTACCGGTAGTGCATCTTTGCGATAGCGCGGGTGGCTTCTTGAATTTGCAATCTGGCTTGTTCGCCGATCGTTACTATGCCGGTCGTATTTTTCGTAACCAATGCGCGTTATCGAAACTCGGTGTACCGCAAGTATCGATTGTATTCGGACATTGCACGGCCGGTGGCGCGTATATTCCGGCCTTGAGTGAGTACTCCGTCATGGTGCGAGGCAACGGCGCGATTTTTCTCGGTGGCCCCCCATTGGTGAAAGCGGCAACGGGCGAAGATGTCCCGACCGAAGAGCTCGGTGGCGCGAGCGTGCATACCGTGGTGAGTGGGGTTGCCGACTATGCTGCGGACGGCGAAGTTGAAGCCATCGCAATTGCTCGGGAAATTGTCGAGACGTGGACGCCGATCGAGAAAGCGGTGATCGAAACGCGCGCGGTGGAAGAGCCGTTCTACGATGCCGAAGAATTGTATGGGATTATCCCGGACGATATAAAGATCCAGTTCGACATGCGCGAAGTGATTACGCGATTAGTTGACGGCAGTCGTTTTCACGAATACCAGCCGGATTATGGTACGACCTTAGTGTGTGGCTACGCGTATATCTGGGGCTTTAAAGTAGGCATATTGGCGAACAATGGCGTACTGTTTAACGACAGCTCATTAAAAGGCGCGCATTTCGTCGAATTGTGCAATCAAAATCGGGTGCCACTTGTCTATCTACAAAACATCACCGGCTTTATGATCGGCAAAGAGTACGAGCGACAAGGGATTACGAAAGACGGGGCGAAAATGATTATGGCGCAAGCCTGTAGTACGGTGCCGAAGTTCACGGTGATCGTGAACGGTTCGTTCGGCGCGGGTAATTACGGCATGTGTGGACGCGCCTACGATCCGCGCTTTTTATTCATTTGGCCGCAAGGACAAATATCGGTAATGGGCGGCGAACAAGCGGTGAAAACCCTAACCGAAGTGAAACTGCGGCAGCTTGAGCGTAACGGTGAGACGCCATCGGCGGATGAAATCGCGGCGATTCAACAACCGATTGCTTATGAGTATGAGCGTAACTCGAGTGCTTATTATTCGACATCTGAAATATGGGATGATGGGATCCTCGATCCGGTGGATACACGCAATGCGCTTGGCATGGCGATTTCGGCTTCGTTAAACGCGCCGATTGACGACCCAACCTACGGCGTATTTCGTTTCTAACGTCGCTGCGTATCGTGCACCGTTAATAAGCTATGTCGAGTTCGAAAAGCATTGTCGATCAGGAGCCTGAATTGGCCTCGTTACTTCGCCAAGCCGTACGACGACGTTTCGGCAACGCCACCGACATCGATAATCTGTCGCTCGCAACCCTCGGCGGATCGAACCGAACGTTGTTGTTCGATTTAGTTGAAGCGGGCAGTGTGCGCCGCTTAGTGTCGCGACAGGAAACTTATACCTTAGGGCACACCCCTTTTTTGCCGCCGGATAAACAATATCGAGTATTGGAGATCGTCTATCGTCATGGCTTGCCCGTGCCGGAGCCGATATTTGAATTTGACGTAGCGGACGGGCTTGGGCGCGGCCACGTTGTCGCTTGCGTTGAAGGCGAATCGCTGCCGAAACGCCTACTTCACGACGTAAAGTATGCAACGGCGCGCGGTCGTTTCATCGAACAAGCCGGCACCTTTTTGGCCGCGCTACACGCGATCGATCCTACCGAGGCGGCAGTTCTCGATGACGTGTTAGACAGTCAGGATCCGTTAACCGCGCAAATCGTTCACTACGATAAATATGGTGAGTCTCATCCGGCATTAGAGTTTGCATTCCGTTGGCTTGAACAACACCGACCGACGCCGAGTAAACGGACACTTGTGCATGGCGATTTTCGTAATGGCAATATCATTATGGACGAGACCGGTATCCAAGCCGTGCTTGACTGGGAGTGCGCGCACATCGGTGATCCACTGGTCGATTTTGGTTGGTTGTGTACACGCGCGTGGCGTTTTGGGAATAATGACCAACCGGTTGGTGGGTTTGGTGAGCGTAAGGCATTGTATGCGGCGTATGCGGCAGCGGGCGGCGAACGCGTCGATCCTGAAGCGGTGCGCTGGTGGGAAATATTTGGCTCTTTACGGTGGGCGATATTTAATATTATGCAAGTCGTTGGGCATCTTTCTGGCGAACGACGGTCCCCTGTGTTCGCCGCCTGCGGGCGTAATACGTGCTTAATGGAGTACGATTTACTCATGACGATCGCCGGTCGACTAGATTAGGAACGCCGATGCCGCACGACTCGCCAGATCTTCCAGAGCTTGTACGCACAGCCCAAGAATTCGTCAACGATGCGACCAATAAGCTCGAGGGTCAAGACCGTTACCACGCGTTATGCGTGAGTTATCTACTCGATATCGTCATACGCGAGCTCAACGAATGGCGGCCGATAACGACCGCCGATGACCGCCGTATTCAAGCGTTGATTAGCGGCGATGAAACGATTTCTACCCCTGCGGTAGAACAACTATGTAGCGCGATCCGCGCCGGCAATTATGATAGCCGGATGGATTGGTTATTGGATGAGCTTATTCAGCATGTCGCAACTAAAGTTGCGGTCTCGAAACCGACTTACCTTGACGACGGGTGAGCACAATCAAGCGCTGGGTCTAATGCGACGGTATGTGAGAATTATTTAATAGATTTACAGCGGATAGCCTACCGGCTCGCCATCCTCCAAAAATTCAATATACTCAGTGACGCCGATCCCTTTTCGATCGTCCCAAGTCCATTCGGTTAGACCTTCGGCGATGCGACATTGGAGTACCTCATCGCCAACTTTGCGTCGGTTGCGCAAAGGCGCAAGCTGTCTAATTTCGCCGTGCATTCGCGCGGAGCGATTCGCGGTGCGAACGCCGAGTTCGATCGTGTGCGGATCTTTCTCCGGCGTCCATTGTGTGACTAGGTCGAGATCGGTTATTTCTTCATAGTGATCGCCGATCTGTAACACGCCATGGCGGCGGGTGACGCCGTCGCGTCTGGTGATTTTTAGTAACATGAACGCGCGATCGGATCCGAAGTTCGCAATCAGCAATCGGTAATAGAAAATATTCGTCCAATAACGCGGCCCCCAAGAGTGATCGCGCCAGCCACAGCTATCGAATTCGAATTGTTCATCGCCAACGCGCATTACGCCGCGGGTGGTTGTATGTTGAAAAAAATGGTTTAGTGAAAAATCACGCCCGTACATGGTGTCTTGCTGTTCAGTTAGCGGTGCGCCGCCATGTATTGGCGAGACGCCTTGTAGATCGAAGTCCACTTCGCCTGGTAGGCGTTCGGCCTCTACAAACAGACGTTTCGGATCACGCAGAAGGTTGGGGTCGTCGAGGACCATAAGCTCGCCGGCATAATGCATCGACACATGCTCGAGGGGTTTGTGCACCGTGTAGTGCATGCCGCCCGCGGCAAACCCTTCGTTGGTCGATAGATCTGGACGTTGAAATTGGCACGCGATGCGACCATCTGGTAAATACAAACAGACTTGCGCTTCCGCGTGCCCTTCATTAACTCGGTTGCCGATGCGCATCCAACCGCCCAAGCCGCGGGTCAGTTCGAACCCGTTGACATAAACCGATTCGTTAAAATTAGCCGAAGCGCTCGGCGGGTGCGGATACTCGTCCTGCTTGTCGAGAAGATATTGGCTCATAAGGATCTAGTTAAGTTGACCGCCGCGGATAACGCGGCCGGGCCGCGCGCCGGTAATTTCACCGTTTGCTTGTACGAGTTCGCCGTTCACATAGCTGGCAACGTATCCGTTCGCACGGCACAGTAGTCGTGGTTGTTCGGCGGGCAAATCGTAGACCATTTCCGGCATCGCCGAGCCGAGGCGGGGTAGGTCGATCAAATTGATATCGGCGCGCCGACCAGGTTCGAGCACCCCACGGTCGTGTAGACCGTACAGCGCGGCGTTGTCGCCGGACAGTTTTTTGACAACGAATTCTAAGGGTAGATGTAGCGGGTGGTCTTCATCGTAGTCACGTGCCCATTGTGTCAGCATGTGGGTGTGTACGCCGCCATCACAAATGAAGCGGCAGTGTGCGCCGGCATCGCTTAGACCGAACGCAGACAGCGGGTGGCGCAACATTTCATGAACTGCATGTGGTCCGCCATCGGCGTACCCTGTAACCGTATGTAAGAGCATCGCGTAGCCGTTGTTTTCGAGCATCAGGTCGTAGGCCACCGCCCACGGTGATCGATTCTCCCGCGCTGCGATATGTGCAATGCTGGTATTCGGATCCGGCGTGTAGTTAATTGGATTACCGCCCGGGTAGGTCATGTCCCATAAGGTTGGGCTTTTGTAGAGCAACGAAAAACCGGTATCGTGGGGATCCTTTTCGGCTAACAGTCGGGCACGCATTTCAGGTTCCCCCATGCGCGTAATTCGCTCGGCGACCGGGAGGTTTTCGATTTCGGCATAGCTCGGCATAAATTTCCAAGGGTGTTCGCCGGCCATGCTGAATAGTATTGGGATTGGACGTCCAGCGACTTGTGGAATTAGCCGGTCACCGACCCGTGCTGCAGCCTCGCATACCGCGAATTGTGAGCGCCATTGATCGGCATCGGCATTGTGTTGCACCTGCAAATACATCACCGGGCAATTCGCCGCACTGGCAACTTCGCGTGCCATTTCCGTTTCACGATCGAGTGCGGCGCAGTCTTCGCCAGCCACGCCGGCGAGCACCATTTCCATGAGGCCGCGTCCGCCCGAGCGTACCGCCCGCGCAAGCGCGGTTAATTCTTCGATGTTTGCAAACGTACCCGGTACGGGTACGCCAGCAACGTCGACGTGGATTGCGGTGCGCGAGCTGGTAAAGCCGAGCGCGCCGGCGTCCATGCCTTCGCGCACGAGGCGTGACATTTCCGCTAAATCTTCTGTGGTGGCAACCGCATTGTCGGCACCACGTTGCCCCATGACGTACGCGCGCAATGCGCCGTGCGTCATTTGCGTACCGACATCGATGGTGCGCGGCATGCTATCCAGTGCGTCAATGTACTCTGGGAAGCTTTCCCATTGCCAATCCAGACCGGCTTCTAAAGATACGCTGGGGATATCTTCCACGCCTTCCATCAGGCTGATTAGCCACGCATGACGATCGCGTTTTGCGGGCGCAAATCCGACACCGCAATTACCCATTACGGTCGAACTCACGCCATGCCAAACCGATTGGGCAAGTTCCGGATCCCAGGTAGCCTGAGCGTCGTAATGGGTGTGGATGTCAATCCAGCCTGGTGTCACCGTGAGTCCGTCGGCGTTGATCACTTCGGCAGCGCTACCGAGGTCGCGGCCAATGGCACTAATACGTCCCGCGTTAATACCAATATCGGCGGTGTAGGGTGCGTGGCCTTTGCCGTCAACCAAAGTTCCGCCTTTGATCACTTTGTCGAAAGTGGGCATTCGTCAACTCCTATTACACGGCGCGGCTAACAACCTCGTTACGTGGTCGATACCGGCCGGCATTTAGTATTACGGCGATGTGGAGTGGCGATTGTAGCGTATTCGACCTTAGCTTTTGTGGTGCGTTGCAGCACTAAAGCTAAGACGTTTGCCGAGCGTCAAGCGTCCCGAATGTTACGCGCAAACTCGGCGATGGTGTCGTTAATTTCTGGCTTGTTCGTAAAACGGTAGCATCTGCGGGATTAACGCTTCGAGCGTGGATTGGCGCGCTGTTGGATTTGGGTGGGTACTCATAAATTGCGGTTGGCCGGCACCACCGACTTGCGCCATCTTGCCCCATAAGGTGACCGCAGCACGCGGATCGAAGCCCGCCTTGGCCGCGAGTTCTATCCCGATACGATCCGCTTCAGTTTCCATTGAGCGTGAATTCGGTAACGACACAGCGAGCGCGGCGAGCAACGCGCTGCCTTGCATTGCGATCGGGCTACCGGTAGCGATACCCACGCTTTTTATGCCAATATTTGTCGCCGCGGATACGGACATTTTTTCGGCGGAATGTTTCGCTAACGCGTGTGCGATTTCGTGAGCCAATACCTGAGCAAGTTCGTCGTTGCTTGGTTTCAGTTGACTAACTAGGCCCGTGTACAACGCCATTTTTCCGCCCGCCATGGCCCAGGCGTTTACGGTCTTTGGATCGTCAATAATTCTCAAATCCCATGCCCAATTTTTCGTATCGGGACGCATTATTACGGCTTGGGAAATGATGCTGTTCACGATTGCACCTGCGCGCCTTTTCAATTTTGGATCGTTATCAATGCGGTTCTCATTAGCCAACGGCGTGAGCATTTCCGTATAGGCTTGTTTCGACGCAGCGATTGCGCTTTGCTCGGATACCACGAGGAACTGCGATCGTCCCGTCGGGCTCGTAGCGCACGCAGGCAACAACACAATGATTACAAGTAGGGTAAGTAGTTGACGGGTAGGCATATGCGCAGAACTCCTGGATTAGACACGTGACGGTAGCAGTGGATCCACCGGCGGCGAGCGGACGATCTTATGGACAACATACCGGTGTTCCGAGTTCCTTTTTAACACACAGTGCTGCGCGCTGCGCGTTCGGCAAAACCAATTCGTGACGGTGTGGGCGCTTCCCGTCCGCGCACTGTGTATCTACGCGTCGGGGGCGAGAAGCGTTATTGCCCGACGAGTCGCGACCAGGCGATCTTCATTGACCGGGCTCACGGCGAGCACGGGTACGTCGACACCCGCATCGCGAAACGCCTGTAGCTGCCGGCGACATTGTGCGACGTCGCCGAACACGCAGACACTATCGACGAGCTCGTCCGGAATATGTGCGGCGGCGTCACGGCGGTTGCCGGATGCCCACACGGCTTGTACGGCATCCATTGCGGCGGTAAAGCCCGCGCGTCGCCATTGTCGGCGGTAGTTCGGCAATTGCGCAAAAAACGCAAGGTTGTACCGTGCAGCGGAAAGCGCTGCGGCGTTATCGTCGCTCACGAATGTCGGCACACTTAATACACACTCGAATGATTCATGCGCACGCTTGGCGCGCGCGCGCGCGTGGAGCGCTGCGTCGTTTAAGGTCGCGATGTAATTCAGCGGCGATAAGAAGGGCATAATGCCACTACCGAACTCACCGGCGATGGCCGCGCTTTCAACCGTGTTGGCAGCGACATGAACGTCGACCTTATATTCGGAAGCGTTTTGTTTGAGGAATCCGCTGCCGAGCTCACCGCGCAATCCGGCACAAACCGTTTTCACATAGTCGGCTAAGCGCGTCCGCGCATCGCCCATGTCGATATTTAGCGATTGGAGTAATTGCCGATGACTCATGCCGAGACCGAGAAGTAATCGCCCGTGTGACAATGCTGCAATTGTGCGCGCCGTTGCGGCGGCGAGGAACGGATGGCGGAAATAGATGTTTGCGATATTCGTACCGGTCGTGATCCGCTCGGTAGCCAGTGCGATTGCTTGCGCGCAGGCCAGTGCATCACCGCGCCCTTCATTTACCAACGCCATTTCATAACCGCATGATTCGGCGAGTTGCGCAATTTCCACGAACTCCTGAGGCGGTGCGTCGGTGACGGTGGATAGGACAATTCCGAGTCGCTGGTGCTTTTTAGACATTTTGATTGTTCAACGTTATGTTTCCCTGCTTAAGCTTATAGTACATTCGTTCTAGGTTGCCGCTATCCCTGTTCTTTCGGCGCCGATCGGAGTGAGAATGTCTCGCTCGGCAACACTTGTTTAAGTGTTGAAGCGTGTGCTATCACCGTAAGTGAGCGTAACAATTAATCGGTCGAACCCCTACTCGCCGACCGAACAAAGGAGATACCATGAAATTCGCGACCATGCTTTATTCCACCGATTTCGCAATGCGTCCAGACAAGTTCGCGGTAGCCTGTGAAGAGCGCGAATTCGAATCGGTGTGGTATCCCGAACATACTCATATCCCGAGTAGTCGCCGTTCACCATTTCCAGGCGGCGGAGATTTACCCAAAGATTATTGGCATTTGCATGATCCGTTTATCGCTCTCACGGCGGCTGCGGCCCAGACCACGCGCATCAAATTAGGCACCGGCGTGTGTTTGATTACCGAACGCGACCCGATTGTCACGGCGAAAGAAGTCGCCTCACTCGACGTGCTGAGTGAGGGCCGCTTCATGTTTGGCATCGGTGCGGGTTGGAACGCCGAAGAAATGGAGAACCACGGTACGAAATTCGACGAGCGCTGGAAAGTGTTGGAGGAGCGTATCGAAGCAATGAAAGCGTGTTGGACCAAGGACGAATCTGAATACCACGGTCGGCATGTGGATTTCGATCCCATTCGCAGTTGGCCAAAACCAGTGCAAAAACCGCATCCGCCAATCGTGATGGGGGCGGCATCATCGTGGGGACGCGAGCGCGTCGCTCGCTATTGCGACGGTTGGATACCGCTGCCTGCGCAAATGCAAAACATCGACGAAGACCTCGCCGATCTAGAACGGCGTTTGCAAAAGCACGGTCGCAAATTAAGTGATATTGAGATCTCATTTTTCTGGGCGCCCGAGGACGCGGACGAACTCAAGCGCTATCGAGACCTGGGTATCGATCGTGCGATTTTGGCGTGCCCAGCAGATTCGGAGGCTGCCACCTTACGTTTGCTCGACCAACACGCCGCATTACGCGCTGCTGTCGGTTAGCAATGCGACCAGCGCATTCGCGATCGATGTGCCCTAATGTCGGTTAATCAGATCCGGTCTCGGTCGCGATTTGACGCAACGCTTGTTCGAACACCTCGACGGGCTGCCCGCCTTGGATGAGGTGTTTGTCGTTAATCACCACCGACGGCACGGCTTGGATCCCCTGCCGACGATAAAACTGTTCTTGTGCGCGGACGTCCTCGGCGTAAGTATCACTCGCTAAGATTTCCGCCGCGCGATCTGCGTCGAGACCGATTTCTTCACATAGGCGGACCAATAGCGCATGGTCGCCAGGGTTCTCGCCGTCGGTAAAATACGCCGTGAATAGTGCATTTTTCATTTCCGCCTGGCGACCTTCGAGAGCCGCGTAGTGCAATATGCGGTGTGTATCAAACGTGTTGTAAATCCGTTTTAGCTTGTCCATCTTAAAGGTAAACCCGAGATCTTCGCCGCGCGCGCGGATCGCCTCGCGGTTTTGTTCCGATTGTTCCTCGCTCGCACCGTATTTCTGCGCCATATGCTCGCCAAGATCCTGTCCTTCTGCTGGCATCTGCGGGTTTAATTCGAACGGTTGAAAATGCATTTCGACTTCAAGTTCGTCGCCGAGCCGTTCGACGGCTTGTTCGAGTGCGCGCAGGCCAATTATGCACCACGGGCAAGACACATCGGATACGAAATCAATTTTCATCGGCGTCGGCATGCTCAGAAACCTCGGTTTTCGGCTACGGGAAGCGCCGTGTAGTTTAACCCAGCCGGCAGCCGATTGGGACGTTTGTTCCATTCGATATTGCGATGTGTTGGATAACGTCGGATTTCGCCAATTCAAGCGATGAACCCTGACGGTATTACTTAGCGGGTCGTGAGGGTGCCTATGCGAATTGGAGGCTCGTGTTAATCTATCAATAAGTAAATAACTCTGAGGGCTCGAAATGAAACTTGATTCAAGCGTTGCGGCCGTGGTTACTGGCGGTGCATCCGGATTGGGAGAAGCCACCGCTCGCAGCTTGGCGGAAAAAGGCGCAAAAGTCGCGATCTTCGATTTCAATGAAGATAAAGGTGAAGCGGTCGCGAAGGAATTGGGCGGCGTGTTTTGCAAAGTTGACGTCACCCAGGAAGATACGGTCCGCGCCGGATTCGAGAAATCGCGTGCGGCAATTGGTCAGGAACGGGTGCTAATTAATTGTGCCGGCACCGGCGATGCATTCAAAACGGCTAGCCGTAGTAAGAAGACGGGTGAAATTAATCACTATCCGCTGGAAAAATTCGAGCGCATTATTCAGATCAACTTACTGGGCACTTTCCGTTGCATTGCGATGTCTGCGGCCGGGATGATGACCTTAGATCCGGTGGACGAATACGGCGAGCGCGGTGCAATGGTCAACACCGCGAGTGTCGCGGCGGAAGACGGCCAGATCGGTCAAGCTGCATATTCCGCGTCTAAAGCCGGCGTGTTGGGTATGACTTTGCCGATTGCACGCGACTTAATGGCTGAGGGGATTCGGATAAATACGATTCTGCCAGGGATCTTCGGCACGCCGTTACTTGAGACTTTGCCGGACAATGTGCGCGCTGCACTTGCAGCCTCCGTGCCTTTTCCGAAGCGCTTGGGCGCACCGCCGGAATTCGCACACCTTGCGCTTACTATGATTGAAAATGGTTACTTCAACGGCGAAAGCGTGCGTCTAGACGGCGCGATTCGTATGGCCCCGCGTTAGCCCTCGCAAGCCGGCACGCAACCTTGATGTTTGCGTGTCGGATTTTTCGCCTTGATGTTCAACCGAACGTCACATTAGCGCTATCTAGAGTTGCCAAGTTTGTCTTCGCCGTCGGATCTTAGGGGCCGGCACTTAACACTTGCGGTACGCCCGCTTGGCGACGAATAAAATGTTGCAACGAGCTAAGCTGTGCATCGCTTAAATCCTTAAAATCTGGCATCCCGTTATCGCGCAACGCGCCGCCGACGACGGTCGCTTTGAACGAATCTTTCGATAGTACAACTGCCGACGCGCGTAAGTCTGGCGCGTAACCCCCAGATACCGCGCCGCTGCCGTGGCACATCATGCACGATTCTTTGAATAGC
The DNA here is from genome assembly GCA_035593235.1 of Phascolosoma agassizii. Taxonomy (NCBI): domain Eukaryota; kingdom Metazoa; phylum Annelida; class Sipuncula; order Phascolosomatiformes; family Phascolosomatidae; genus Phascolosoma; species Phascolosoma agassizii. The sequence continues at coordinate 11,609 of JAVJHY010572589.1, read as the reverse complement.
CAACTGCCTCGCTCGGCGAGTTTTTCATCGATTACAAATTCTGGTGTCGCCAGCGGTTTTGGAATGACCGGTGGGTTGACCGCCGGCATTTTAGCCGTCGCGCCCAAAGCAAAGGTATATAACCGTCGCGTTTGTGCCTTATAAGCCCAACCGTGCTGCGCGGCGATCGAGCCCACCATAGACGCGCCCGTGCCGCCCCAGCCGACCAGAATAGAAACATATTGTTTGCTATCGATGGCGTAGGTGATTGGCGGCGCGGAAATACCGGAGCCCAGCTCGGTCGACCACAACACCGCGCCGGTGTCCGCACGGTAGGCGACAAAGCGACCGTCAGCGCGCCCTTGAAACACTAAGTTGCCCGCAGTGGTTAACGTGCCCGGGTTCCACACGCCCGGTAGCGGAACCTCCCAGGCGAGTTTTTGCTTGATGGGATCCCAGGCTTTTAGTGCGCCTGTGCCAGAGTTGGCTGGGACGTCGTCGCGGGTGGTATCGATCGCCGGATCGAAGGCGAAATACGGTGATTCCCATTCGAGCGGTCGCATGCCCTTGTCGTTGTATAGGCCCGGCATCTCAATTCAATCGATGGGACATACACCAGACCTGTTTGGGGGTTATACGACATAGCGTGCCAATTGTGTACGCCAAACGCGCTCGGCCAGACGATCTCCTCACCATCTTCGTAACGCGCGCCTGGTCGTTCAACCGGTCGACCCGTCTTAAGATCGACGTGTGTCGCCCAATCGACTTTGCCTATTTTTTCCGCTGACAGTAATTCACCGTTGGCACGGTTGATAACGTAAAAGAATCCATTTTTAGGCGCGTGAATAATTGCCTTAATTGTTTGTCCACCGTGGGGTAGGTCGATGAGCACAATGTCCATGTTCGAGTTATAGTCCCAAGCTTCACCGGGCGTCGTTTGGTAATGCCATTTGTACTCGCCGGTGTCCGCGTCCACTGCGACAATCGAGCACAAGAAGAGATTGTCCCCACCTTCGGGGCTGCGCACTTTCGGATTCCACGGCGAGCCGTTACCCGTACCGAAATAGACGGTATTAAACGCGGGGTCGTAGGTAATGCCATGCCATATCGTGCCGCCGCCACCGTGTTTCCACCATTCGCCGGTCCAGGTTTTCGCCGCCATTTCCATGGCGTCGTTTTCAAATCCATCTGCGGGATTACCCGGGACTGCCCAAAAGCGCCATGCTTGCTCGCCGGTTTCCGCGTCGTAAGCGGTTGCGTAACCGCGCGCCGGACCCCATTCCGTCCCACCGTTACCAATGACTACCTTGCCTTTAAACACTTTAGGCGCGCCGGTAATAAATAACGCTTTTCTCGGATCGACGGTCATCGTGTTCCAGATTTCTTTACCACTGGCCGCATCAATCGCGATTAAGCGTCCATCTATGGTCGCGGTGTACACCTTGCCTTTCCAATAGGCGACGCCGCGGCTGGTGTCCCACATTACCCGCAGACGATCGCCCGCTTTTTTAATCACCTCTGGATCGTAGCGCCACAGCAAGGCCCCGGTTTGCGCATTCACGGCGTACACTAAGTTGTAACTACCTTCGAAATACATGACCCCATCGACCACCAATGGTGTGCCGGTAAGCGATCGATCATTCGGTAAGTCCATATGCCAAGCGAGACCCATGTTCTTAACGGTGTCGCCATTCAATTGGGTGAGCGGACTAAAGCGTTGTTCGCTATAGGTACGCCCGTACGCGAGCCAGTTGTTGCCGTCGGACTCATCGGCCAAGGTGGTGTCGTCAACGACGGTGACGGCAGTGGCGGCTGCAATGAACCCTGCAAAATGCAAAATTAGAAGTATGGATAACGGTTTGACGTGCATAATGATCCTCGAGTTGAACCCTGTTACGTGGCCGGTTATGACTGGCGGGCGAGTCACTATTATGCGCAATTTATACAAGGCTCGTACAATGACCTCAGCGAGGATTAGGCACCGTCGGAAAACGACGCCATACCTGGCGCACAAATGTAGCAATCGCCAGTATCGGCTCGCATCGGCGATATCCGTCGATGGTTTGGGTAGTTAGCGAGCTAATGGCGCAGGCACTCATTTACATATGCCAGAGTTGCGATCGCAATGCGCCGCGAGCAGGGAATACACGAAGCCGCGGTGAGATATTAACGGAAGACCTACGCCAGTATCTTAGCGAGACGGATATGGACGGGCTTCGCGTACGCAAAGTGGCATGTTTAAATGGGTGCCTAAAACCTTGCAACGTTGCATTGCGCGGGCGCGATCGTTTCACGTATCGCTTTAGTCGCCTGGAGACGGTTGATATTGCGGCCCTTGTTGAATTTGCGAATGATTACTGGGGCGATAACGAGGGCGCGGTAGATGCTAACAACATACCAGAAAATTTACACCGAAAAATGACCGTGTGTACCCCACCGCGCGGCAAATGGTAAGAACCAGGAGATTTCGATGAGTATGGTGTTATTCACGAACGTCAAAATATTTAATGGGACGGACCGGCGGCTTGAGGCTGGAGCGGTATTGATCGAAGGCAACCGTATTAAGGCAATCAGCCGGAGCGCGAGCAAGCTCAAGGCGCAAGATGTAGACGAGGTAATCGATGGCAAGGGTGCGACCCTCATGCCGGGCTTAGTTAATCCTCATTGCCATTTCACCTATAACAATGCGACGAGCTTAGCCGACATTACGGCGTTACCAGTCGAAGAAAACTTAATCGTTACGCTTAAGAATGCTGAGACCTATTTGGACTACGGTTTCACCGCGGTAATTGGTATGGCGTCGGCGAAACCACGCTTAGAAATAGCCGTACGGAATGCGGTGAATGCTGGCCTATTTCCGGGGCCAAGGATCTTGGCGAGCACGCCGGAATACACGGTCAGTGGTGGGGTTGGCGACGACTCTCGATTGGATCTCTATATACCGTCAATTGGGATTGTTTGCGATGGCGCAGATGCATTCCGACAATCGATTCGCGAACTTATCCGCGAAGGCGTCGATATTGTTAAGTTCAATAATTCCGGCGACAGTTTTACGTTAGGTCGGCTGTCGGGTGCCGTGAATCCGATGACAAAAAAGGAAGTTAAGACAATTTGCGAAACGACACTGAATCTCGGGCGGCGAGTCGCGGCACACGCGCATGCCGATAGCGGCGTACGACAATGTATTAAATACGGTGTTGAGTTTATTAATCACGCTACGTTTGCGAGCGATGCGACGATTGAAAAACTGGCAAAGCATAAATCCAAACATTGGGTTATTCCGGCAATCGCCGCGCGCTATAACACAACTTACGAGGCTTCTGATTGGGGTATCACCACCGAAGTCGCTGAAGCCATTGGCAACAAACGTGAGTTGGAAGCGGGCTGCGAGACAATGACGAAAATGCATCAAGCTGGGATTAGAGTTTTGCCGTTCGGTGACTATGGCTTTGCCTGGTTACCCATTGGCCAGGACTGCCGAGATTTGGAGCACATGGTGAATTTATTCGGGATGCAGCCATGGGAGGCTTTGCGTGCGGCGACTGCTTATAGCGGTATTGCATTCGCGGGCAGTAGCGGTGAATTGATCGGACAGGTGAATGAAGGCTATCTTGCCGATGTGCTGTTGGTCGACGGCGACCCGATCGCGGATATCTCGATTTTACAGGATAAAACGCGAATCGCTGCGGTGATGAAAGACGGCCAGTTCCATCGTCGGCCGCCGCTGCGAGACGGGCGTCTTGTTCGAGTTGACGATAGCGGCAAGAATGTGGCATGAATCGAACGGTGGATGGAGAACAAGGAGAACTAAGCTATGAACGAAGACAAACTTAACGCCCTCGTTGGCCAGTTGATGCAAGACCTAGGTGGTGCGTTTAGCGTACCGCTCGTTCGCATGGGAGAGGCGCTCGGACTGTACCGCGCCTTGCACGATGCAGCACCAATGACCTCCGTCGAATTGGCTAAAAAAACCGGCTTAGCGGAACGCTACCTGCGCGAATGGCTGTCGGCGCAATCAGCATCTGGTTACGTCACTTACGACAGCGTTACGCAGAAATTCTCTTTGTCTCCAGAGCAAGTGGCGATTTTTGCAGATGAGGATAGTCCGGTTTATCTAGCACCGGCTTTCGAGGCCGCTGCGTCTTATATCGGTAACCAAGATCAAGTCCAGGCAGCGTTTAAGACCGGCGCTGGCGTTCAATGGGGCGATCAAAGTGAATGTTTGTTTTGCGCGGTGGCGAAATTTTTTCGTCCGGGTTACCAATCGAACCTTGTCGGCGCTTGGTTGCCGGCGCTAGATGGCGTTGTCGAGAAGTTAGAGCAAGGCATTAATGTTGCGGACGTTGGCTGCGGGCACGGTATATCGACGGTCATTATGGCCACGGCATTCCCGAATTCAACATTCACTGGTTTCGACTTTCACGAAGGCTCGATAATCGAAGCGCGTGGACATGCAAGCGAGCATGGACTGAGCAATCTTAATTTCGAAACTGCGCTCGCGAAAGAATATCCTGGTAAATTCGATCTCGTGTGTATCTTCGATTGTTTGCACGATATGGGCGATCCCGCCGGCGCGATGGCGCATGTGCGATCAAGCCTGAATGACAATGGCACGTGTATGATCGTCGAGCCGCAAGCGGCTGATTCTTTAGACGACAATATCAACCCCGTCGGCCGGCTTTATTATTCCGCTTCGACGATGGTTTGTGTGCCGACGTCTTTATCCCAAGAGGTCGGTTTGGCCTTGGGTGCACAAGCAGGGGAGGCGCGGCTGCGCGACGTTATTATTGAGGGCGGGGGATTTTCGCAGATGCGACGCGCCACCGAGACACCCTTTAATATGGTGTTAGAGGCGCGGCCCTAAAATCGTTTAAATAACGCCTCGAGCTTCCAGCATTTCGATCAGCCGATCGACGCATTCGCTAATCGATAGCTCATGGGTTGGCAGGACTAAATCAGGATCTTCCGGCGTTTCATAGGATCCCGACACGCCTGGGAAGTTCGCCAGCTCACCCGCGTCGGCGAGTGCGTAATTACCGCTTATATCACGAGCGCGACAGATCTCGACCGGTGCAGATAAATGAACAATCAGACAACGATCTGCGCCGAGCGCGGCCGCCGCACGGTCCCGCACTGATGCATCGGGCGCGATGAGTCCCACAATGCAAAGTAAACCAGAGTTGTTTAGCACCTTCGCGACTTCAACCGAGCGGCGTAAGTTCTCAGACCGATCTTCCGCTGAAAAGCCTAAGTCGCGACTAATGCCCAGGCGCAAGTTTTGTCCGTCGAGTACGGCACAGGCCCGGCCCTGGTCGAATAAGCGTCGTTCGAGGGCGAAGCTTAAGGTCGATTTTCCAGCGCCAGTTAATCCAGTGAGCAAGAGGGTTACTGGTTTTTGACCGTAGCGGGCGCTGCGTTCCTCAACCGTGACATTACTCAGTTGCGTCTCTAATGATTCCAGTTGCGGTTCGTCGTCCCAGTGATCGTGGCGATCGTCTGCTGATGCGCGATCTTGGATCATTCCCGCGCCGACGGTGACGTTCGTCATGCGGTCAATAATAATAAACGCACCGGTCGTTTTATTGCGGCGGTAGCCGTCATATGGGATCGGTTCGTTTAGGCGGATCGTGCAACGGCCGATTTCGTTTAGTTTTAAGACCGGCGCATCACTGCGGTGCAAGGTGTTTACATCGACGATGTAGCGCAGTGTACTTATGGTTCCGGTAGCCGAATTCGTCGTGTGCTTAAACACATAGGTTTTTCCCGGCACCATTGAATCGTCATCCATCCAAACGACCATCGCGTCGAAGCGATCGTTAACCCGTGGCAGGTTGCCGGGACGTACAATGATATCGCCGCGCGAAATGTCGATCTCATCTTCGAGCGTTAAGGTTACGGACTGCGGCGCGAATGCTTCCGTGAGCGAGCCGTCGAACGTTACGATATCTTTTACTTTGCTCGTCTTACGTGATGGCAGAACAAGAATGTCTTCGCCTTGCCGAATGGTTCCCGATCCAATGGTGCCGCAAAAACCGCGAAAATCTAAGTTTGGTCGATTTACATATTGGACGGGAAATCGGAAATCTTCGAGATTACTATCCGAGCCGATATAGATCGTCTCGAGGAAATTCATTAACGTCAGGCCTTCGTACCAAGGCATATTGTCGGTCTGATCGACAACGTTATCCCCAAGCAAGGCAGATATCGGAATGAATTGTAAATCGTGAATGTCTAGGCGGCGCGCGAAATCTTGGTAATCGCTGCGGATCTGCTCGTATACGGTTTCGCTGTAATCAACCAAATCCATCTTGTTAATGGCGACTAACACGTGGCGAATACCGAGCAGCGAAGTGATAAACGAATGTCGTTTCGTTTGGGTCATCACGCCATGGCGCGCATCGACGAGAATAATGGCGAGGTCTGCGGTCGATGCGCCCGTTGCCATGTTACGCGTATATTGTTCGTGGCCAGGAGTGTCGGCGATGATGAACTTGCGTTTCGCAGTCGAAAAGTACCGGTACGCGACGTCGATCGTTATCCCCTGTTCGCGCTCGGCTTTTAGACCATCGGTTAGTAACGCCGGATCGAACTCACCGCCGGTCGTGCCGTGCACTTTTGAGTCCTCTTGGAGCGAAGCCAGCTGATCCTCATAGATCATTTTCGAGTCGTAGAGCAATCGCCCGATTAAAGTACTTTTGCCGTCGTCGACGCTGCCGCACGTAATAAAGCGCATCACCTCTTTATGTTCGTGTTGATCTAGATAGGCATCGATGTCGGTCGCGATAAGGTCGGATTGATGTGACATGGTGATTTAATTCTTGATTTCGATTGTTCGGTGGCTCAGAAATAACCGCGGCGTTTCTTTTCTTCCATACCGGCGCCGCCTTCGTCTTGATCGATGACTCGGCCTTGTCGTTCAGACGTCGTGGCGAGCAGCATCTCTTGGATAATTTCGGGTAGGGTTGTGGCGGTCGATTCAACGGCGCCGGTAAGCGGATAACAACCTAAGGTACGAAAGCGCACCATTTTCATCTCGGGTTTTTCGTTTGGCGCGAGTTCTAAACGGTCATCATCGACCATCGTCATGACGCCGTTGCGTGTAACGACGGGTCGTTCGGCCGCGAAATACAGCGGCACGATCGGAATTTTATCCAAATGGATATACTGCCAGATGTCGAGCTCTGTCCAGTTCGACAGTGGGAACACGCGAATACTTTCACCCTTATTGACCTTCGAGTTATATAAATTCCAAAGCTCTGGGCGTTGGTTCTTCGGGTCCCAACGATGATTGCGATCGCGAAACGAATACACCCGCTCTTTCGCTCTGGATTTCTCCTCGTCTCTACGCGCGCCGCCGAACGCGGCGTCAAATCCCCATTTATCTAACGCTTGTTTAAGGGCGTCGGTTTTCATCAACTCCGTATGTTTCTCGCTGTCCTCCCAGGGTTTGATCGCGTGTTTCAATCCTTCCTCGTTTGTATGAGTAAGGACCTCAAGACCAAGCTCCTGTGTCGCAAATTCCTCGCGAAACTTGATCATTTCTCTAAATTTCCAAGTTGTGTCAACGTGCAACAGTGGAAATGGCAGTTTTGCGGGACTAAACGCTTTTTGCGCTAGATGCAGCATGACCGCAGAATCTTTACCGATCGAATAAAGCATTACCGGTTTGGCGAACTCTGCGGCGACTTCGCGAATAATATGAATGCTTTCGGCTTCGAGCTGCTTCAGGTGGGTCAGGGTGTAAGACGACATAGTTGTGGGGTCGAAAATTAATTAGAGGCGGCGCTATGTGTTAGAAAAAATACGTTTTGTTACTTTCGCTGGAGTATAGAGAAAGCGCAGGCAGGGCTCAATCGCGGCGCATGCATGCCGTGCGCTGGGTAACATTTCTATACGCTATCGGACTCGCTAGCGTCGATCAGGTGGGGCTTCGGGTGTTTCTTGAAGGGATTCAGGGGGAGGTTGGACAATGAGTGATAAAAACAAAGCCAAAAACAAAACAATTGTTGGTTACTGCGAACCACTATCTTTAAGGGCGGGCGATTCGATTCGGTTAATGGCTTCGCGCCAACCCGCCGCATCAATTGCGCTCGATCTTGTGCGACTAAATTGCGGTGATCCGACGCGTACGGGTCCGGGCTTCAGTGAAGAACTGGTGGCATCGGAGCTACCCTCGAGTGTTGAACTTATGCCGCAATCATTATCGACAGGTTCGTTCGGGGCAGTTGATCTAACCGGCTTAAGTCTGTCGAAGTCTTGTAAAATTGAGTTGTACGTAATGCCAACTGCGCCTAGCAAAGGTCAAACTGCCATTTCGTTACGTAATTTAGGCGGCGATGAACTTGCGCTGCGATTCAATAACGCGCGGTTTGAGTTGCGCTGGAACAACGGGCAGATGTTTTGCTCTGAGCGTCCCGCAGTCGCGGGACGTTGGTATCGCGTTTGCATCACACTCGAATACGGATCAAAACATAAAATTTCGACTTCGATCACCACAACCCTGACGCGCTCTCCGGGTCGCGATTTCGTTGATGGCTTGTCAGAGCAGCGGAGCGAATTCGTATCCAGTTGCGGACCGCTTGGTTCTTTAGATAGTTGTCGGTTCGCAACATCGAGCGCAAACGACCACTTTGACGGGCGCATCGCGCGCCCAAGCTTAGCCGTCGATGACGTGCGACTAAGGTGGGACTTGGCGCAGGGGATCGACACCCGAGACGTTATCGAGACTAGCGAGCATCAACGTCACGGCGAACTTCATCAATTACCGGCGCGCGGGATCACAGGGCCGTCTTGGGATGGTACTCAGCACTCATGGCGCAACTGTCCCGAACACTATGACGCAGTCCATTTCCATAGCGATGATTTGTATGACGCCGAATGGCCTGCCGTTGTCGAATTCAATGTCCCATCCGATCTCTCGAGCGGGATTTACGCGTTCCGAATGCGTCACGACAATGAAGTCGAACGTATTCCATTTTTCGTTAGGCCGGCGTTGGATGCTGCGACCTCCGAGATTGCCTTACTGATGCCGTCGTGCACGTACATCGCGTATGCGAACCACCGGATGCTGTTCGAAGGTGCAGACTTCGTTGCGGCTCGCGCGCGGTTACGGCCCGAACACGAATTCATACGCGCGCATCCCGAGCTGGGACCGTCCTTATATGAAAAGCATAGCGATGGTAGCGGCGTGATGTACAGTTCACGTCGCCGCCCCATACTCCAATTACGCCCCGGCGCCGATGGTTGGAATTTCACACCGGATACGAATATCAACGCTTTTCTGCGACATCTCGATGTCGGACATGATGTTCTCGCCGACGAAGATTTACATGACGAAGGGATGGCTGCACTCGCGCCGTATAAAGTAATTGTTACTGGCAGTCATCCCGAATATTGGTCTACGGTAATGCTTGACGCACTCGAACAATGGTTGCGCGAAGGCGGTCGTCTGATTTATCTCGGCGGCAACGGGTTTTATTGGCGGGTGGCGTTTAGCGAGGCGTGGCCCGGCGCAATAGAGCTACGTCGCGCGGAAGATGGCGTACGTAATTGGCAAACCTTACCGGGTGAGTCTTATCATTCGTTCAACGGCGAGTATGGCGGGTTGTGGCGTCGCCTCGGTCGCGCGCCAAACGAGCTCGTCGGAGTGGGTTTTGCCGCCCAAGGGTTTGAACGGGCTATCGGTTACGAACGTACGGAAGCGAGCTACGAGTCGCGTGCGGCGTGGGTTTTCGATGGCGTCGCGGACCGCGAGATCGGCACCTCGGGGCTTGGTGGGGGCGCTGCGGGTCAAGAGGTGGATAGTTATAATCCCGCGCTCGGTTCTCCGCCGCATGCAGTCGTTTTAGCTTCGGCAACAAACTTCGGGTCTGATATGACGCGCACGAAAGAGGAACTGGACGCCGCGATTACGGTTCCTTCGCCCGATCCGGTGGTACGTGCCGACGTTGTTTTTTTTGAAACGCCAATGGGCGGCGCCGTTTTTTCAGTTGGATCGATCGCTTGGTTCGGCGCGCTAGCTCGCGACGAATACGAAAACGACATCGCGCAAATAACCACTAATGTGGTGCAGCGGTTTCTCTCGGCCGATCCGTTTGAGCTTCCCGGCGACGGTTAAAAGCAAAAGCCGGAAATTGGGTCTGGCGCAAGCTCAGATAAGAAATAGACGCTGAGCAGGAGCTGAAGGCTAACCGCGGCATCGGGATTTTGGGACGCGCGCATTATCATCAGCGGACAACTCGCCGTTGAGTACGCGTGTAATCGCGTGCGTTTTCTGCGACGGTTATACGACCGGTGACATCGCTGCGTAGCACCAGCTAAGATGTTACTTCTATCGCTAACTAGGCTACAAAAATATGATGCCGAGAACCTTATTTGACGACGGGCACGAGGCGTTCCGCGAGACCGTTATCCGTTTCATTGCCAAAGAAATCGAACCGCATTACGCGCAATGGGAAAAGGACGGCATCGTGAGTCGGGAGGTGTGGTTGGCGGCTGGCGAGGCCGGCATATTGTGCCCTTGGGTGCCGGAAGAGTACGGCGGCGCTGGCGCGGATTTTCTTTACAGCGCTATTGTCGTCGAGGAAATGGGGCGGTCCGGGTACGCTGGCGTGGCTTTTCACCTACATTCGGAAATAGTTGCGCCCTACGTTTTGCATTACGGCACAGATGAGCAAAAACAAAAATGGCTGCCGAAATTTGTAACCGGGGAAACGATTACCGCAATCGCGATGAGCGAGCCTGCCGCAGGGTCGGATTTGCAGGGGATGAAAACTCACGCGCGTCGCGACGGTGATGAGTTTGTGATCAACGGGCAGAAAATATTTATTTCCAATGGGCAGCTAGCCGATATCGTCGTCGTGGCGGCTAAGACAGACCCAAGCGCGGGTGGGCGCGGTATTAGTCAGATTTTGGTAGAGCGTGGCGCACCTGGATTCGTGCGCGGTCGCAATTTGGAGAAAGTGGGTTATCACGCGCAAGACACTTCCGAGCTATTTTTCGACGATTGCCGTGTGCCGATTGGAAATCTGCTTGGCGGCGAAGGTCGCGGTTTTGTGCAAATGGTGCAGCAATTGTCGCAAGAGCGATTGGTGGTCGCGATCCGATCGGCTGCGATCATCGAATCTGCATTGGAATGGACGACGCGGTATGTGAACGATCGCGAAGCATTTGGTCGAGCTTTAGCGAATTTTCAAAACACTCGATTTAAATTGGCCGAGATCAAAACAAAGGCGGTCGTCACGCGTAGTTTTATCGACGCATGCATCGGACAACATTTAATCGAAGGGCTCGACGCGAATGATGCGGCGATAGCGAAACTCCATAGTACGGAAGTAATGTGCGAAGTGTTAGACGATTGTGTGCAACTCCACGGTGGCTACGGCTATATGTGGGAGTTCCCGATTGCGCGCGCGTGGGCAGATAATCGGATGTCACGTATCGCCGGTGGATCCAGCGAAATTATGAAAGAAATTATCGGACGGACGATGGTCGAGGTGTAATAGTCGGTATCTGACCAGACAGACAGTACTGAGGGATCCCCACGAATTTACCCATAGGAGGTCTCGTGGTGTAGGTGGCAAAGGAGTCGCTTGAAGGCCTGCGCGATTTCTGCACGGCTGGGTTTGAAC
>JAVJHY010571535.1:0-18534 GCA_035593235.1 Phascolosoma agassizii | reverse complement strand
ATCAGGGCGATATTTGCCTCGGAAGCGGCGAAGCGGTGTTGGGCGAGTTGTTGATATTCTTCTGAATTGTACCAATCCTTTGCGTCGTCTTTCGATGGAAACTCGATTAGCACAGTTCTAGTAAAGCCCCATTCTCCTTCCAAGGTCTCAGTATTTTCGTCGACTCCTAGCAATTTCCCGTTGTACTTAGAAAATATGGCCATGAATCCATCACCGTATTTTGCGTATCTTTCGCGATCATGGATATTTATTTGTGCGGTTAAATAGACTGTCATTGATGATTTCCAGATGTACTAGGTTTCTTCAACACGGTTGTCTGCAAGTAATGTTCAAGCGTTCACGATCACCACAATACCTTGAATCTTCCCATCAATTACACCTTCCCCAAAACGCTAGGAGAGCGCTGCAGTCGCAAAATCTAGCGCGTAGTCCTCAAATATCCCTAGTCTTCACATTTCAAGGGTACATGGTATCTGTCGTAAATCTCAGGACTAGTCGGTGAAATTGTATGGGCAGGCGAAAGTCTAGCGAAACCACTGATGGCGCTATCATCACGAAATATAAATGACGGGCTACAAACCTAATTTGTCGGGTTGAGGATCAACCGTATTTTAAGGGGAGGGCGTGCGACTTGAAAGATCTAGCAGTGGAAAAACTAGTGAGCTTGAAGGCCCACTAGATTCCCACTGACTAAATTTTTTACTAGCTACAGACTAAAGTGGAACCACTTTAACTGCGCAAGGTCCTTTTTGACCTTGTCCAACTTCGAATTCAACACTCTGGCCGTCATTCAAAGTAGCGTAATCGCCACCTGATTGAATTTCAGAATGGTGAACAAACAAATCTTTGCTGCCATCTTCTGGTGCAATAAAACCGAATCCTTTATCGGCATTGAACCACTTAACCGTACCTTTACTCATCTTTTTTTACTCATCTTAGTTGGTGAAATATAAAAACTACATTCGGTTTCACCAGTTCGAATATAGCGTTAAAAACTTGTTATTCAGATACAAATCGCCCAATACAGCAGGGTGAATTTGATCTAATCCGGGGATTTTACTCGGAAATGGCACCAAAAGTAAAAGTACAAATTGATGCCATTGAAATTATATCTGTAATTATACCTGTAATAGTACCTTAGCGGTACCAAACACTCGCGTCTCATTTGCTTCGTTGGTCACGGTCAAATCGATCTCGACTTCGCCACTATCTTCGTCTATGTCGGTTACAACGCCATTAACATTGTAGACCTGGTCAACGATACAGGGCGCGCGAAATATTGTGTCTACTAACCGTACTTCTGCGCTCGGAGCCCAATGATGGATCATTGCTGACAGGAAGCCTTGGCTCATTATACCGGGAATTAGAGCGCCTGGCAGGCCTTCCTTGCGTGCATACTCATGGTCGGTAAAGCGGGGTGCATCCCAACCAGCTGCAACTGCGAAGCGTTTGACGTTGGCGACGGTGGTGTCGGGCGTAAATGCAGGTAATTCGACGCCGAATTCGACATCACTAACAGTTTGTATGCTCATTCTTGTGGCTTCTCCCGAATTACGATGCTGGTATCTGCTGAACCTAAGAAGATGCCGTCAGGATCGCTAAATTCCATACGGTTAACAAAGAACACCATACGACCTGATCTGCCTGACTTGGTGTAGATGTCATGCATATGCGTTTTGACTGATATTGGTTTGCCTGGGCGCATGGGCTGTTCTGGGGCAACGGCTTTGCCTGCGTCCATACCAAGGCCCTTGAAGGTCGGAAACCCTTCTGGGTAACGCTTGCGCGGTTGGAAGCTTGAAGCAATTGTCGGCGGAGCTTGGAAGTCAGGGTCGGCTGGGTCAGTGAATCGACCGGCAGTCTCACCACAGCTTTTCGCATAATCGGCCAGCTTCTCGGCCTCTAGCGTGAGCTCATACTCGTCGAATACGATGTTTAAGAATTCTTCGCGCAATGCCTCTACATCGAGTGGCTTGCTCGGGTCATGGGCCATGTTATTGCTCCACTTCTATTTTGATGGCTTCAAAGGCTTCTGCCTTAAGTGCGCCTACCAGTTCCTGCTCAGTGTGGATGGCGTTAGGGAACTTGGTGGCGCAGCGCCCGATATGGCTGACAATGTGTGCATCGCTGCCGCCAATGCCCAGGTAGTTTTGCTCGTCCGCCATTTTTTGAGAGATACCGTCTTCATTGTCTCGGGAGCCGCCGTTGAGAACTTCGACGATGCGCACGCCATCCGGCACGCCAAACTCATCTAAATGTGCTGCCATGCCAACGCGTTTGCGGCCTGGATGACACGGGACTGCGATTGCTCCGTGCTTGTTGCAGGCTGTTATGACGTCTGCCAGAGCGAGATGGATATTGGTGAAGTCGAACTCTTTGGTTAGTTCGGGTGTTACGCCGAATACGAGTACGTGGCCGTATTCAGTTTCAACTTCTGCACCCTTGAGGATGGTGATGTCGAATTTTTCAGCAAGGCCTGAGTAGTCAGACTCGTGATCAAACTGGCGATGTTCGGTAAGTACGAAGCCGTCGATCGGAATCTTTCGCGTCTTGATCCACTGGCAGTAGTTCTGCACTTTGGCTCTGCCGTCATCAGATTTGATGGAGTGTGCATGGAGGTCGAGGATCATGTTGATGACTCTCCTAGTTCGGCCCAGGCAGCCTTGAGGTTTTCGGTCAGTTGGTCTGCGTTGCCAGAGTTGTCGATCACTTTGTGTGCTTGGGAAATACGTTCTTTGTTGCTTAGTTGGGCGTCAATGCGTGCTTGTACCGCGGCGGCGTCGATGCCGTCACGCTCGCAGGCGCGAGTGATTGCGACATCTCGTTCAACGATTGTTACCCAGATTTGATCGACTAGGTCCTGCCAGTTAGCCTCTAAAAGTACCGCAGCCTCCAACACAATCACTTTGCTAGGTGTGTTCTTTTGCACTTCTGCCATCTGGGTCGCCGCCATGGCGCGAATCGCTGGCCAGACTATGTCGGTGAGTTGCTTTAGCTTTTCGGGTGAGCCAAATACTTTTCCGCCCAGTGTTCGCCTGTCGATTTCACCATCTTCGCCGATGGTGTCTTCCCCAAATGTGGCAACAACTGCATCAAACGCCGCAGTGCCCTTAACGTAGGCGCGATGGCCGAGTTTGTCAGCATCGATGACGTGGGCACCCCAGGTGCCCAATGTTTGGGCGGCAGTCGATTTGCCGGAGGCTATGCCGCCGGTGAGTCCTATAATCAATTCATTCTCGATTGAGCTTGGAAAGCCGATCATTTTAGCTCAGTAAGGGAACGAATTGCATTTTTGCTTAAATCGGCGTGGATGACGTGCGCTAGCCCTTTCGACCTGTGCGCTACTTGCATACCATGTGTCGATGATTGAAGTGTGTTTTATTCACCCAGACGGGCGCACCGAGGTGGTTACTGCGCCGCCTGGCGATAGTGTCATGGATGCGGCGCTCGATAACGGCGTGGCAGGTATTCTCGGTCAGTGTGGAGGCGGATGTACGTGCTGCACCTGCCATTGCTGGGTGGCTTCGCCGTGGTTTGAGCACTTGGCTGTGCCGCACCCAGATGAAACGGATATGCTCGAGTATGCCTGGGGCAGGGCGAGCAATAGCCGCCTGAGCTGTCAGGTCAAATTGGACGAATCGATGCAGGGTATTAAGGTGTCTATCCCGACCCAACAAGCCTGAGCGGCGTGAGGAACGAGAATGAATTTGCAGGGTAGAAAGATTGTAGTGACCGGTGGTGCTGGCGTGTTGGGCCAGGCAGTTGGCCGAGTCGCTAAGGAAAATGGCGCCGAGGTGGTGTTGCTGGACGTTGTTGACGGTTTCACATCAGACCTGGGTACCTGCCATAAGGTCGATTTGACCGCGCCGGCGAGTGTAGAGGCTTGTTTTGGCGCCATTAAGGGCTTTGACGCAGTCGCAAATATTGCTGGCGGATTCGACATGGGTCCAACGGTTTACGAAACCGATGACGAAGCGTGGGACGCCATGTTTAACATTAATGTCACGACCTTGCGTCGCGTATTGCATGCGGCGGTACCACATATGGTTGCTCAGGGTAGAGGTAGCATCGTCAACGTTGGCGCTTTGGGTGCGTTGCGCGGGGTTGGCAACATGGGTGCGTACACAGCAGCGAAATCGACCGTGATGCGGCTTACTGAAGCGCTCAGCGACGAGGTAAAAGCTTCAGGAGTGAACGTCAATGCTGTGTTGCCAAGTTTGATCGACACACCTCGTAATCGGGCAGATATGCCCGATGCAGACTTTGATACTTGGGTTTCGCCCGAAGAACTCGCCAATGTGGTGTGTTTTTTGGCGTCTGATGCCGCCAAAGCCGTTCATGGCGCATTAGTGCCTGTGACAGGACTGGTCTAGTCCGCGATCATTTCGCGGCCAATGACGAAGCGCATGATCTGACTTGTGCCTTCCAAGATCTCATGCACGCGTAGGTCGCGCATGAATCGCTCGATTGGAAAGTCGCGCAGGAAACCGTAGCCACCATGCAGTTGTAGTGCATCGTTAACCACTTGTGAGCCAGATTCCGTGGCAAGTAATTTCGCCATGGCAGCCCATTGGGTCTTATCCAATGTCTCTTTAGAGACCTTCTCTGCTGCAATGTAAATCAGAGCGCGAGCAGCTTCGAGTTTCGTTTTCATGTCTGCCAACATGAACTGTGTGTTTTGAAAGTCAGCAATGCGTTGGCCGAATTGTCGTCGCTGACGGACGTAGTCAACAGTATCGTCCAAACAGCGCTGCGCGCCGCCCAACGAACAGGCCCCGATGTTTAGACGCCCCCCGTCTAGACCTTTCATAGCAATCTTGAAGCCGTCGCCAGGCTCGCCGACCATTTGGTTGGCAGGAACACGACAATTGTCGAACAGCACTGCAGCGGTTGGTTGCGAGTGCCAGCCGAGTTTGCGCTCCTGGCTGCCGAACGACAGTCCGGGTGTACCTTTTTCAACTACAAAACAACTGATGCCTCTGGATTTCGAACTTTGGTCCGTTCGTGCCATGACAACGTAAATTTCGTTGACGCCGCCGCCTGAGATAAAAGCCTTGGCACCATTTAATACATAGTCGTCGCCATCTCGTTCGGCTTTGGTTTTTAGCGATGCGGCATCCGATCCTGCGCCGGGTTCTGTTAAGCAGTAGCTGGCGATATGTTCCATGGTGACAAGTTTGGGCAGAAATTTTTCACAAATTGTGGGGCTGCCAAACTGATTAATCATCCACGTTGCCATGTTATGGATCGAGATAAACGCGGATGTACTTGGGCAACCGTAGGCCATGGCTTCCATGATAAGTGCCGCTTCAATGCGAGACAGGCCGATACCGCCATATTCCTCGCTCACGTAGATGGCGCCAAAACCAAGTTCTGCCGCCTTGTTAAGCGTGTCGCGTGGGAAGATGCTGTCTTCATCCCACTTGGCCGCATTAGGAGTGATTTCGTCTGCGGTAAATTTGCGCGCCATATCTTGGATCGCGGCTTGTTCTTCAGATAGCTCGAACATGGTTAGGCCTGTGTTGGACTTACTGCATGGTTGGAATAGTAATTATCGCGACGCTATTGATAAAGTGTTGATACGCTTTGCTAATAGCTCTTCCCATATCCCTCAGGGTCGCGCAGTGTAAGTAAATTCGGCGGCGAATACGAAGTATCGCGTTGTCGCCAGATCAATATTGGAACGCATTCTATGATTAGTGATGGCCTAAAGATAGTACTGACCCGGCGCTGGCCAGCGGTGGTAGAAGCACGTATGCGTAAATTTGGAGAGGTGGTGATTAACGACACCGATCAGCCTATGAACGGTCAATCGCTGCGCAATGCGCTCATGGAGGCCGACATTGTTTGTCCTACGGTGACAGATAAGCTTGATGCGAGTCTTTTCGAAGGGCAGGTGCGTACGCGCTTATTGGCGAATTTTGGCGTGGGCTTTAACCACATTGATCTAGCCGCTGCCAAGGCAGCGGGTATCGAAGTCACCAACACGCCAGGTGTATTGACTGACGCAACTGCAGAAATTGCACTGACACTAATGTTAATGAGCGCACGCCGCACAGGGCAGGGCGAACGATTGGTGCGGGCAGGGCAGTGGGATGGTTGGCGGCCGACGCATATGTTGTCGACTCAGGTGACAGGTAAAATCCTGGGAATATATGGCATGGGTCGTATTGGTATCGCGCTTGCTCGTAAGGCGTACCATGGCTTGGGCATGCGCGTGTTGTATGCCAGTCGATCGCCGCTAGCGCAATCGATTGCGCAAGAGCTGCAGGCGCAGCGCGTAGAACTAACGGAACTTTTGGAACGTTCTGATTTTGTCAGTCTGCATTGTCCGGCGACAGCGGAAACCTGGCATACGATTGATGCCGCAGCACTTGCCCAGATGCAGCCCCATGCGCATCTAATCAATACCGCGCGAGGCGATATAGTTGACGAATTGGCATTGGTTGAGGCTTTGCGTGGTGGACAAATTTCTGGAGCAGGGCTAGATGTCTATGAGGCTGAACCGCGGCTCGCACCAGGACTGATGGAGTTGGATAACGTGGTACTGTTGCCGCATATGGGCAGCGGCACAACCCAAACGCGGGAAGCGATGGGTATGCGGGCGCTGGCTAATGTGCAGGCATATATCAACGAACAAGCGGTGCCGGATCGAATCGTGATTTAGGTGGTCATATTGGAGTATTCGCTGTCGACCTTGTGGTTACATTGGGCGAAGCGCAATTTGAGGATTTGGCATGAGTGATTGGATGAATGCGGTGCGCACCGATTGGCGGTTGCGACCGTGGTGGATGAATATGATGTTTTACTTCTGCATGTATATGACAGTCATCTACATGCCGTTTGATTTTTTCTTCAAGCCGGTCGAAGTAGACCAGGAAGTTTGGTTTGGCTTTATGTTAACGGGATGGTGGGCGAAGGCGACAGAGCCGTTACATTGGCTAATCTATGGCGCTGGCGCCTACGGCTTCTGGCGCATGAAAACCTGGATGTGGCCTTGGGCCGCGCTCTATGCGGGGCAGGTCGTGATCGCCATGTTAGTTTGGAATTTGATGGAAGAGCGTGGCACTTTGATCGGTGGAATTATCTCAGGCGCTGTCTTTATGATTCCGACAATCGCCTTGTGGCGCGCCAAGCCCAGCTTTCAGGCTGAACTTAGCGACTCCACCGATTTGCCAGCCTAGTCGATGCTTCGGCGTTGCAGGATGTCGTCGAAAGTGCGCTTTTCGATGCCCTCATCGTTTGATGACGGCGCCGGGCCGAGCACAAGGTTATTGCCCCACGTTGTACCGGCAGTCATCTGAATCGGCAACTGTAGACCCGTAAGATATAGCTCGACGCTCGCCAGGTCGCCAGGATACATCGCTTGTATGGCGGCTAATGCGCGGATGTTCGCGTTCTGGCCGCCAATGCGTCTACGCTGTCCCCAAGACAATATGCCATCGTCACTAAACTGTGTGCTGGTGGTGATGCCGGTGTCTTTTTCATAACCGAAATGAAAATCCATCATGACGGTTTCGAAAGAGGTCGCGAAGTCTTCGAACTGCGAACTGTAGGAGTAGTATTGAACAGCGCCGTCATTGCCAAAATCGGTAACCAAATCATCGGGTAAGATTGCTTCTTGATCGGCAGTTGCCGTGTCACCGTGAAAGCTGACCTGTGCCAGATCTAGGATGGTATCCGACATTAGTGGTTGTGCGTCGCTCCAGGCACTCGACAGAAAGGGGCCAGAAAGAATGGCATCTTCGACGCTCAGATTTGTCGCCAAGCCAGCCATTTTTTGCTGAGGCATAAAATCTACTGCGTGCGCGAGTTCGTGATACATCAAGAAACCCAAGATCGGCAGCAATTGTGATAAATCACGGCTCCCATCCGGATTTAGCTGTATCCCCAGGCGCTGATTGTTGCGCACGTAACGCCAAGGCATTTTGAACTGTAGGGCGTCGCCGAAGCCAGCGCGAAAGTCCTCTTCGTCTGTGACATCCGCCTCTTCAAGGGTTGTTAGCCAGAGAAAGTCTGAATCCAAATAGATTGCGCCTGTCGCCGGATCATAGAATGCCGGTCGAATGTCACTCGCAATAACTACTGCGGTAACCGAGCGCAACATCAGTAGCATGTCAGGCGGTAATTGCTGCAGTGCTGCAAGGAAGTTGTCGCCCATCCAAGTATGTGAAACTAACGCCCGATCCATGACGTCGTCGATTGTTGGGTTATTAGTGTCTTGGCCGAGAAATGGCAAAGTAGCGATGTCACAAATCTGAGTATTGTCACCGGCGTAAGTACAATCGCGCAGAACATCTGCGTATAGGCTGGTACTACGATACGCGTTGGTGTTTACCACTTGCTCGACGGGTTCGGGGGGCGGCGTCGCGGGTGGCGGAGTGGCAGGCGCCGCGACGCGATTACGGCTACCACCACCACCACCACCGCAGGCGGCCATAGAAGTAACAATCAATATGGCAACTAAATTTTTGAAAAACATAATCTTTCCTTGTTCAGGACTCGTCCGTGAAGCCGTACGTCAAACCTAGACTCTTTCTACCAGAATGAATCCTGGGACTCCATGATGAACTTGCAAAAACAAGCACTAAGATATGTGTATTGTTTCGAGCTGGTCCATAATTGGCCCCTAATCCGGGCTGGGAAGTTCACATGAAATTACAAGGTAAGGTCGCGTTAGTGACTGGCGCGGGGCGTGGCATCGGCGCTGCGACGGCCCGAAAACTCGCCAGCGAAGGGGCTAGCGTGTTTATCAACGATCGTGACGAGAACGCATGCCAAGAATCAGTCAAAAAAATTGTCAATGAAGGTGGCGTTGCGCGATCGCTGGCTTTAGACATCACGTCTGACGGTGCTGGGGAAGTGCTGATTGACGCTGTCGTGGCGTCTTTTGGTGGGCTGGATATCCTGGTCAATAATGCTGGTTACGTGTGGAATTCTGCGTTGCACAAACACTCTGATGAGCAGTGGCAAGCGATGTTGGACATACACGCCACCGCTCCGTTTCGAGTACTGCGGGCCTACTATCCGTGGTTAAAGCAGACAGTGGCTGACGAGCGGGCATCAGGCCTGGCGCATTGCCGAAAAATCGTCAACATTTCTTCAGTTTCTGGCACAGACGGTGCGCCCACTCAATTTGCTTACTCAGCAGCGAAATCGGCTGTTGTTGGCATGACGCGGACGCTGGCCAAGGAATGGGGACGATTCAATGTGACCGCAAATTGTGTGGCGTTTGGCCATATCGATACCCGTTTAACCCAACGCTATGAAGACGAGCCGCCGACTATTGATGTCGGTGGCCGTGCGCATCGTGTGGGTCTGTCGGGTAGGCAGGTAGACTCGATGCTGGCAAGCGTGCCGTTGGGTCGAACCGGAAACGTGGAAGATGCTGCGGGCTCGATCTATATGTTTTGTATCCCCGAGTCAGACTTCGTAACCGGGCAACTGCTGGTTTGTTCTGGCGGTTTGCGCAGCTGATGACGCGATCGGCGATGTCTATTTCTGCTCGCGGTGCTGGTGTCGTGTTCGCATATCTGTTTGTTGGCGTTACAGGTGCCTCAATTCTGGCCTGGCTACTGCAGGGCAATGTACCCGTGAGCTACGAGAAATTATTGTCGCGTGGCGTGCTGTTGTTTTGCGCATTGGGTTTAGTACCTTTGTGGCGCTTTGCGGGCCTAAGCTCCGAATCGATTGGGTTACGGCCAATGCGATTGGCGGTTTTGCCCAGGGCGTTCTCGGTTGGTTTGCTGCTCATTCTGCCATTGATGTTGTTCTTCGTGGTCATCCGCTTTCGATTTTTGGACCCTCGGGTCGATATGCTGTCGATCGCATTGCTTGGTAGTGTCGCGGCCTTGTTGGTTTCGGCCACGTTGGTGGGCGTGTTTGAAGAAGTGCTATTTCGTGGCGTGATGTTCGAAGCGCTGTGCAAAGCAGGCAGACCAATGGTCGCAAGTATCTGGGTGGGTGTTATGTACGCCGCAGTGCATTTTTTGGGACAGGGCAAAATAATTCCGGAAGCTGGCGATGTTGCTTGGTATACCGGCTATTTTCATGTGGGGGCTTCGCTAACAGGCCTTGAAGACCCGCTACGTTGGTGGGATTCCTTTGTTAGCCTCGCGTTGTTGGGTGGCTTGTTGTGTGTGGTGCGTATCCGTTTCGGCTTGTGGTGGTGTATTGGCTTGCATAGTGCGTGGGTGTTTGCGATTCGGGTTTATAAAGAAGTGACCGTGCGCGATATATTTAGCTCATATATTGGATGGGTTGGCGAGTACGATCACTTTATTGGCGTCGGCGTGATCTTGTGGTTACTTTTCGGTGTGGTGGTCTGGCTGCTCGCTGGGCTGCATTTGCGTAGCATTGGGCTCGGGTCGCGTCCATAGCATCGACAGCACCAGGCACAGTACGACGCCTTGCGATGCCAGCGCCCAGATCGGTACATCAAACAGTAGGCTCAAGGCGAACATTGCAACGATACTCAGGGTCGCCAGCCATTTGGCATTGCGTGATACGGATCGATTCTCCTGCCAGTTCGTGATGACCGGCCCAAACGTCGGGTGGCTGATCAGCCAGTCATGCATATGCTTGGAACCACGACTAAATGCAAAAGCCGCCAATAGCAGAAACGGCGTTGTTGGCAGTAGCGGCAAGAATGCGCCGACAATGCCCAAGCTCAAGCTTGTCCAACCTAATCCGATCCATAAATACTTCATGTTTCGCCGGAACGCCTGTTCGCTTACTTTTGTCGCAAAAGCCCCTATCATAGACGGGCTGAAGAGGGAGGACCAACGCACAGATGAACGTATCTGAATCTGTAGGTGACAGTGCGAACCGCAAATTGCTGTTTGTATTGTCGAATCTAGCGATCTTTATGATCGGGCTTGGGTTTGCAGTACGCGCGAATATCGCGGTAGATCTGCAATCCGATATTTTTAATGCCTTAGACCTGGCTCGTTCTGCCGCAATGGTGGGTGAAGTTATTGCGGCGACGTTCATTGGTTTTGCCATAACGTTGTTATTTGGCGGGGCTATGGTCGACCGGATTGGCATGCGTGCCATGCTGATGTTTGCAGCCTTTGGTTATATTGCGGGCAGCATCGCGGTGATTGGCGCGTCGATGATAGGCGCAACGGAGAAAAGCTACTGGCTCGTTTATGGCGGGTTGCTTTTGACCGGACTTGGTTGGGGAGCGGTTGAAGCTGCCACCAACCCTTTGGTTGCGACCATCTATCCAGACGAGAAAACTCATAGACTCAACATTCTGCATGCCTGGTGGCCCGCAGGCATTGTCGTGGGTGGTCTTGCCGGGCTGCTGATGAATCAAATGGGGTTACCCTGGCAGTCCAATCTGTTACTGCTGGCTGTGCCGGGCGTGGTGTTGGTTATGTTGGTCTGGCGAGCCGAGTTCCCTGTCACGGAACGTGTCGCTAGCGGTATTAGTTATTCAGATATGTTTGGCGAATTGACCCGCTCACCAGGGTTTTTTATCTGGTTGTTTTGCATGATGGGTACCGTGACGACTGAGCTTGCTCCCGGGCAATGGGTAGATGTGGCGTTAACGAATATTGTCGGCTTGCCGGGCATATTGGTGCTTGTTTACGTGAGCGCCCTGATGTTCGTCATGCGGCATTTCGCTGGGCCGATCGTTGAGCGCATCTCCTCGCCGGGTCTGCTGATGGTGAGTTGCATCGCTGCAGCACTAGGTTTGTACGGACTAGCATCGTCTACCTCACCGATGATGGCGTTTGCAGCAGCTACGTTGTGGGGCATCGGCGTCTGCTACTTGTACCCAACCATGCTCGGTACCGTTGCTGAGCGGTACCCTGCGGGTGGTGCATTGTTCCTTGGCATGATGGGCTTTGCGGGTGGCATGGCTACCCAATTCCTGCTGCCGATTATGGGCCAGGTGTTTGATGAGGCGAAGCTCCGAGCTGCTGGGGGTGTCGATAACTTGCCGAGTTTGGATGGCGCGGGTATGGCCGAAGTCTTGCGTGCGGCTTCCGTAGAATCGTTTCAGGTCGTTGCGGTTATTCCCGTGATATTAGTTCCTGTGTTTGCTGCCTTGTGGTGGTTTGATCGTCGGCGCGCTGTTTCGTGACCATTGATATTAACGGTATCGCGCATGTGTATATTACCGTGCAGGATCTAGCTAAGGCCAAGCCCTTTTATGAAAAGATGCTTGGCTCTTTCGGTATGCAGTGTCTTGTCGACACGCCTGAGTTGTATTATTGCGTCGGTGCGCGCACAGGTATTGGTGTGCGCCAAGGGCGTAGCGATGTTGCGTTCGATCAATACCATGCGGGGCTGCATCATCTGTGTTTTCGTGCAAGGAATCGCGACTCTATAGACCTGTTGGCGGCACTTGTTGAGCCGATGGGCGGCAAAATGGTACACGAGCCGCGCGAAGATGATTGGGCATCTGGTTACTATTCGGTATTGTTTGAAGACCCTTGTGGTACGCGGCTAGAAGCCAATTTTGTGCCTGGCAAGGGCAACCTTGATATTGATGTAGATCTGCCGTTAGCCGATGACGTGCAACAAAAATTGAGCGTGGAGTAGCTAGGGTTTATGGCTGATTTTGAAGCAAAATTAGAGGCAGTATTGAAGGCCAACGTGGTTGGTTGTCAGGGCTTAGCCAGCGTTGAAAGACTTTCTGGAGGGGCTAGCCAGGAAACCTATCGGATCATTATTAACACTCCAAGTGGCGAGCAACCCTTAGCTATGCGACGGGCACCGGGTGGTGAGCACGTTGAGGCGACGCCAGGTCATCCAGGATTGGATGTAGAAGCATTGCTTATGAGCAGCGCGCTTGAAGCCGGCGTGCCCGAGCCCGAGGTCCACTATGTTTTGACGCCACAAGACGGACTAGGCGACGGTTTCATCATGCAATGGCTCGATGGCGTGGCTTTAGGCGCGCGCGTTGTGCGCTCACCTGAACTTGAAGATATTCGCCCACGCCTTGCTTACTTGTGTGGTGAAACGTTAGCGCGAATCCATGCGATTGATTTAGCCGCAACCGGGCTGGATCAACGGTTGGATGTAATCTCTCCGGCAGATTATGTTGAGCAGACCTGGGAGCGCTATCGCTTGTTTGATACCGCGCAACCAATGATCGACTACGCCGGGCGATGGTTGCAGGAAAACGCGCCAACCGATTTTGACGCCGCATTGGTCCACAACGATTTTCGTAACGGCAATGTGATGTTCTCGCCAGAGGGGATTGTCGCGGTGTTGGACTGGGAAGTGGCGCATATTGGTGACCCGATGCGCGACCTCGGTTGGATTTGTACCAGTTCCTGGCGGTTTGGGCGTGCAGATTTACCCGTTGGCGGTTTTGGTAGTTACGAAGACTTGTTTGCGGGTTACGAGGCGATTAGCGGCAAGCCAGTAGACGCAGGACGGGTCAAATTCTGGGAAGTGTTTGGTTCATTTTGGTGGGCAATTGGCTGCCTGGGTATGGCAGAGCACTATCGAACAGGCCCAGATCAGACGGTTGAGCGACCGGGCATTGGTCGGCGATCTTCGGAGTGTCAGGTGGACTGTGCAAATTTGTTGGTCCCTGGGCCGGTTGAGTTGGCACCGGCTCGTGGGCAAGCAGACCTGGACATGCCTCGTGTCGATGAGTTGGTTAGTAGTGTCCGAGATTTTTTGCGTGGTGATGTGATGGCACAAACCGAAGGGCGCACTAATTTTCTAGCACGCGTCGCAAGCAACAGCCTCGACGTTGTATTGCGTGATCAAGCGCTCGGCGGTAGTGCTCGGGACGAGGAATTAGGCCGCTTGCGTCAGTTTTTTAATAGTGACGCAGGTGCGTTGAATGACCTGCGCTGGCGAATGGTTCACGGTTTGCGCGATGGCAGTATCGCGTTAGATGCGCCGGGCATTGGCGCGCACCTACGGGCATCTGTTGTAAACCAGCTCGCTATTGATCAACCCAAATACCCTGGGTTACAGATTGCCTTGAATGCCAGCTAACTGAAAGTTTAAGCCGCGGAGACCTCAACCGGAATTCCGGTCATATGCGACATGTTGCTCAATGGATCGAAGCTATCTACCCCTGTTGGTAGCAAGGCATTCACATTAGTACCTGGGTGATTGCTGGCAATAGTTAGGTTTGCGTTCGCGCCATGTCCCCAGCCATGAGTCATGGCTACAACACCTTGGCGTAGATCGTCGTCGACAACCACATTCGCCACAATGCGGCCATGCGCCGAGCTAACCATCACCTCCATGTTGTCTACGAGGCTCAATCGTTTTGCATCATCTGGATGTATGTGTAATGGGTTGTCCAACGCTGCATCTCGTTTGAGGGATGGCAAATTGTGCAACCAGCTATTGACCATGTAGTTGGTACGAAGCGATATGAGTTTTAACGTGTTGGGTGTTTCACGCAGCAGTTGTTCAAACTGTTCGTGACAAGCTGGTACGCCTTTGCGCATTAGTGGCGCAAAACAATCGACCCGTGCCTCGTCGTGATGTACACCCAATTTGAATAGCAGGCTTGGATCTGGCTGAGGTAACTCGATAGTGTTATTGGGTGCTTGTTGCAACTGTTCGATAGATAGGTCGCTTTTGGCCAGTTGATGATCCGCTCGCGCCATTGGATCGATATCCTCCTGATCAAGTGCCGAAGGGAGCCCCAATGACTGTGAGAGTTTGGCAAACGTCCACCATTCTGGCTTGCGTTCAAATTGTGGAGATACGACTGCTGGGGTGTATTGCACGTAAGGGTCAGGTTGAAAGCCCAACGAAAGGGCGTTGATGTCAGGGCGTTCTAACCAATCTGAGGCAGGTAGCATGAAGTCAGCGTAAGCGCTCGTCGCATTGGGGTAGATATCTACAACAATCATCAGCTCTAGTTGCTTAAATGCCGCTGCCAGTCGACTTTCACCCGCCATAGACAAAAGCGGGTTGCCTGACATGACAATTAGACCTTTGATTAAGCCGGCTTCGATATGATCTGCAAGCAGATTGCCCGGTAAGCTACCAGCAATACGGCGCATCTCACCGAATTCTGATTCGTAGAACGGATCATCGGTCTTAGGTTTGCCCACTGTAGCGGCTGGAAAGTAGCCTGGTGAGTAGATATTGCCGCCACGCTCACCCAGATTGCCTGTAACCAAGCTGAGCATCTGCAGTAACCAATATGCCAGTGTGCCTTGGCGCCCCATATTGACGCCTGTGGACATGTGTACGCTGGCGCCGTCTGCTTCGGCAAATTCTTTGGCGATCTCACGAATCTGCTGGGCACTGATGCCGCTCACCTGGGCTACTTTTTCTGCCGGGTAGCTGGCAACGAATTCCCACAATTCTTCGAGGTTTGCCGCGTGCTGGTCGAGATAGTCTTGATCGTGCAGGTTGGCGATATGGATCTCGTGGATCAATGCAGCAAGCAAATACACATCGGTGTCGGGTTTGATCTGCAACGCGTCACCGGTGGTAGGGGTGGCAGATTCGATGTTGCGCGGGTTGACGTGCACGATCTTGCCGCCACGGCTGACTATGTTTCTTAATGCTGCCATTGGGTTCGTCATATGAACGAAACTGACATGTGAAATTTTCGGGTTGGAACCCAAGCTCAGAAAGTAGTTGGTGTGCTTAAAGTCCGGAATCGGATGTAGGTTGGCGGTTCCGAAAACCGCTTCTGAGGCGGCGAACTTGTTGGTGCAATCCTGAGTGCCTGAACCGAAGCTGTAACGAACGCCGATTGCGCGCGCAAACATGCGTGCTGCCTCGCGGCCGGTGGAGTTGAAGGCAGATGGGTTGCCAACATATAACCCCAGCGCCTCGCTGCCATGGCGATTCTGTAGCGCTTGAATACGCTCGGCTACTTGCGTGCTGGCGTCGTCCCAACTCAAGCGAGCGAATTGTGCAGAGGCCGCGTCCTTTGCATTGGTTCGGCCTTGCGGGTAGTTGATCCGATCGGGGTCGTGATGAAGCTCTGTAAAATTCAAACCTTTGTGGCACGCAAAGCCTTTGTGTACCGGGTGAGATTTGTCCGGCAGCAGGCGTACAATTTGTGGCTTATTGGGGTCCGAGTCGTCAACCTCAGCGACCATCGCACATTGGGGTTCACAGATTCGGCAGTAGGTTTGAACTTCGCGATTGCTCATGTGGCGGCTTCAATTTATTGCTGCGGTGTCCCTGAGCTTAAATAGATAGGAGCGATATTGGAACAGTTTGAGATATTTGATCGCGATGGGGCAAGTTTGGGCATATGTGCCCGCGACGAGGTTCATCGCTTGGGGCATTGGCACAAATCTACTCATGTCTTTCTATTCCACCTAGACGGGCGGTTGTTGCTGCAGCGGCGTGCAGATGACAAGGACCTGTATGCGAGCTTGTGGGACTACAGCGTGGCCGAGCATTTGCAACCCGGAGAGACTTTTTTACAAGGCGCACAACGCGGTGTTGCGGAAGAAATGGGAGTGATCGACCTGCCATTGGAAATTCTCGGCGGACTTTCCCATCAAGAATTGACCGGGCGCGGTTACATTGATCGCGAAATTCGTCAGGCGTTTATAGGCGAAGTTGATGGCGCCTTGAATCCAGATCCCATTGAAGTGGCAGAAGTTCGCTTTGCCCAGCTTAGCGAAGTACGTGACTGGGTTGTTCGAAATGGCGAAGATTTCACACCTTGGTTCGTGCAAGATATGCGCGAATTTGGCTTTATCTAGGCGATTATGAACTTAACTCCTCAGCGAATTGCAGCCGCCGCGCAATCTTTGCAGGCTGCCGAACAAAATCGTGAGCAGATCAAATCTATTTCGCTCACCAATCCTGGAATGGATCTAGAAGATGCTTACGCGGTGCAACATGCCTGGATTGATCTAAAGATCGCTGCTGGCGCGAAAATTATGGGTCGTAAAATTGGTCTTACCTCGCGCGCCATGCAACAAGTTATGCAAATTGACGAGCCCGACTTCGGTACTTTGTTGGATGACATGTTATTCGACGATGGTGCAGACATTGAAGCGGCGGCCTTTACTGACCCACGTGTTGAGGTCGAGCTAGCCTTTGTGCTTGCGAGTGATCTGCGTGGTGATCAGCTGACGATTACTGACGTACTTAATGCCACGGATTATGTGGTGCCAGCGGTTGAGTTGATCGCCGCGCGTACCCATCGCGTAGATCCTGACACGGGCATAGCACGTGGTGTACTTGATACGGTTAGTGACAATGCTGCCAATGCGGGAATTATTCTTGGCGGCCGACCGGTACGGCCTGAAGATATTGATATGCGCTGGGTCGGCGCGCTGTTGTATAAAAATGGCGTAATCGAGGAATCCGGCGTGTCGGCGGCAGTGTTAAATCATCCAGCAAATGGTGTGCTGTGGTTGGCAAGACGATTTGCTCAGCACGGTATTGAGTTAAAGGCTGGCGAAGTAATTTTGTCAGGTTCCTTCACCCGGCCTGTTGCCGTTGCCGCTGGTGATGTCATCCAGGTAGATTATGGGGAACTGGGCATGCTTACCAGCCGTTTCGTTTAACGCTGTGCATGAAAGTCGACCTAGTTGAGCAAGACGCTATCGTAGACGTGTAAGGACGGTGAGCCGCCAGTGTGGATAAGTACAACGTCTTCCGAATCATCAAAGTTGCCCAAGTTGATTTGATCGAGCAGGGCGGCTAGCGCTTTGCCGGAATAAACTGGGTCGAACAACAAGGCTTCTAGACGCGCGGCAAGCTTAATGGCGCGTAAACACTCGACTGTTGGCTGGCCATAGCCTTCGCCAAAGTATGCATGGTTCACTTGTACGGAGATTGGACGTTTGTCGGCGCCGGGATGGGTTTCCTGTAGATCTGCAACAATGCCCTGAACACGCTGAATCAATGTTGCAGGGTCAGGGTGAAAGACGTTCACACCAAATACTCCCAATGCGCTATCGAGGCAGCTCAAGCCCCAGATTAAGCCGGCTTGAGTACCGGCAGAGGCGGACGCGTGCACGATTTTGGTCACGTTGAGGTTTTGTTCGCTGATCTGGTCAGTTAGCTCTTCGGCGAATTGGGCGTAGCCAAGGGCACCAATCGCATTTGAGCCACCAGCAGGCACCACGTAAGACGTGTGACCCTTGTCGGTCAATTGGCGCAACAGATTGCCGGTGTAATCTGCGGTCTCCTCGGATTCAACGACATGCAGCGTCGCGCCAAGGAGTCGGTCTAACAAGATGTTGCCACCGGTTTCGTAGTTTTTTGATTTGAAATTTACGCGGCGGCTCAATATGAGGTGGCAAGTCATGCCTGCGCGAGCTGCCGCCGCTGCCGCTTGGCGACAGTGATTGGACTGCACAGCGCCAAATGTCACGATGGTGTCGGCGCCTTTAGCGCGGGCATCACCAATAAGAAACTCTAGTTTGCGGCTCTTGTTGCCTCCGAATGCTAAGCCGGTGCAATCGTCCCGCTTTACCCAAATCTTCGGGCCCTCACATTCAGCGGTTAGGTTTGGTAAAAATTCTAAGGGCGTTGGTAGGTGCGCCAACTCGAATTTGTCTGCGCTATGCCAAGGGTACTGTGTCAATGTCGGGCAACTCCGGTGGCGTG
>JAVJHY010570477.1:0-18534 GCA_035593235.1 Phascolosoma agassizii | reverse complement strand
TGCCAATGTAGCTCAGCCTGGTAGAGCAATTGATTTGTAATCAATAGGTCATGGGTTCAGATCCCGTCATTGGCTTTAAACGCAAGCGTTAAGAGTCCTTACGCCTAATATGGTGTGAGGGCCTTGACATTATGAAAGAAAGAATAATTTCCGCAAAAAGAGAGAGTGAAACATTTGTAGTTCATCCATATCTTGCAGCCATTGAACGAACCCACAAATTAATAAAAAAAGATCTTTCAAAAGAAAACAGCAAACTATTGTTAAAATATGATCAGCATATGGTTAGTCATTCTCTAGCGCATCCTACCAGGATGGGAAATATGAATATCGCATTAAATCTTTCAAGGATGCTAAAGAAAAATTGGACAGATGCCACGAAAGATGACATTGATGAATTAGTTTTTAAAATTGTCAACACTTATGGAGACAGTAAAGGCCAAGAAACCAATTCCAGTTATGATCATAAAAAAATATTAAAGATTTTATTCAGATGGATAAAACTCGGTTCACGAAGTTCTAAAGAGGTGCATTAGTTGGATTCACCGTTAACAAGCGTTTAAGATCCAGAGTTGAATAAATCCGTGCCAGTAAATTTAATAATTAAAATATTAGGTGTGTTATCGTGATGATGAAAAAGACTCATTTTACTTTACTTGTGATTATTCCCCTAATCCTATCCATTGGCCTTTCCTCATCGCCTCTATCACCTGTGGGCATGATTGAAGATGCATCTGCATTAAAGGCCAAGGGCGTCTCCGGTACAAAATACGGAGATGCTACAAAGGACATAGTATGTGGAGACAGGTTATGTTCAGAAGTGAAAGAAGATGAGGGTAAAGAAATTTCCTCTTCATCAACTGCAACAAAAAAAATTGAAAAAGAAAAAAAGAATGATTACAATCCTCCTACAATCAATAACGATATTTCAGAATTAACAGATAACATACATGGAGAACACAACAACACCATTTCAGATCTACAAGCAAAGATAAAATCCCTTGAAGCAAAGATTGCACAATACGAAACAGAAGCAGAAACAGTTAATGCAAACATTGCAAGATTTGATCATCTGGACTTTGTTTCCTTTAACGATCAAGACTGGGATGTATTCAGCGAACTGCATCATTCTGACGTACTGGTAGGATATTCAGACGGACGAGAAACAGTTGGAATGGATGCGCACAGACCTGATGTAGAATTCTCCTTTGAATATGCACCTGACATCAAAATCGTTGCCCATCCAATTACATTTGGACAAGGTGAGTGGACAGCGGGAACCGGTATAGTTGAAGGAACATTTACAGAACCAATGCATCTACCTGATGGCACAGTAATTGAGCCAACTGGAAACTCTTTCAAGTATACGATGGTCACAATTGCAAAGTGGCAAGATGGAGTAATAACTGAAGAATATCTATTTTGGGATAATGCTGAAGTTGCAAGACAGTTGGGAATAGCAATACAACCTTAACTTCAACTAGATTGAGAGATAGACAGATAGAGAGTTACTTGACTCATTCAAAATTTGAATTACCACAAAGAAATGGCAGTTCACCACAAGTTGGAAAACAACTCCCACAGATACAGTATTCAGAGAAGAGTCCTGAAGATATCAGAAAAAAGTTAGCAGAGTGGGCATTTTCTTCACTACCTGACGTAAGAGAAGAACCAACATCCATTTCCATTCCAACTTCTAGGGCGTTATGGTTGGATGAAAAAGTTACAGCAGCACACAAAGAGGCATTTATGCTTGAAAGTAGGGAATTTTCCCATCTGCACCTTGATGGCAGTATTCATACAATGGTTGCACAGGAAATAAGAGATGAGATCATTTCCAAAGGTTGGGGAGTAAAACACCCGTTAGATCCTGTGTCTGTTCTAGTTTATGCTCCAAGAAATGAGCAAGAATTAGAACTATTGAAAAGGATTATCAGAAAGTCATACAAGTTTGCAACTGGTCGGAGTTTAGAATAAACTTTATTGTATTATTGATTTTTCAAAATTCTTCTTTTTTTTATTTTTATAACCCTGAATATAAAATTCCAACATGTCTAAGGAAAATAAAAAGAATGCAATTTCATTTTATAAGATGTCATATGAGGGAAATCCACGTCAGGCAGTTGGCGAATTTGTAGGCGATGTATACATTCAACATAATCCCTTGGTGGGAGATGGAAAAGAAGCATTCATTGAGTATTTTGAACGTATGGCAAAAGAATATCCTGAAAAAAGTATTGAATTTGTTCGTGCCGTTGCTGAAGAAGATTTGGTGGCATTGCATACGCACCAAATCTGGCCTGACAATGTAGAATATGTGACAATGGATTTTTTCAGGTTTGATGAAAATGGGAAAATAGTGGAACATTGGGATTCTATGCAGGAAATTCCAAAGAAAAGCAAAAACAATAACACAATGTACTAGCTTGGAAATATTTTGAAATTTGGGAAATTCCTTTAAATGATTTAACAGTTTGATTGCTTACTGGCATGTCTCATCTCTCACGTACTTCAAAACGTATTGGAATTTCTGAGAAAATAATATCATCAGTGATCAACTTTAATACAATTGCAAAAAACAAATCACATAATGAATAGAGTAGTATGGTTTGAGATGCCATTTGATGAATCAGGACGTGCACAAAAGTTCTACAAGGACGTCTTTGGATGGCAGATAAATCACTTTCCTGAGATGGATTACTATATATCTACAACTGCAGAGTCTGATCCGCAAACAATGGAGCCTAAAACACCTGGTGCCATCAACGGCGGATTGATGAAAAAAGACGATACTGCAAAACATCCACTTGTGCTAATTGAGGTTCCATCAATTGATGAGCATCTCAAAAAGATAGAGCAAAACGGTGGCAAGACAGTGATGCCCAAGATTAATGCCGGCAATTTGGGAATGTATGCCCGAGTTGAGGACACAGAAGGCAACGTCATTGGTCTCTGGGAAAAGATCAGTCACTAATCAACAGGGAGATAACAACTAACCATTTTTTATTTATAATTTATCTCAAGTAGATACATGCATTAATTTTTCCTATTTGATGTTACGAGGATGCGGTTTACCCGTCTCAACATAATGCTTTAGTTCCTCCAGAGACAGTCTTATGGTTTTTCTCATCTGAGATTTCATCATAAATCCTGCAATAACATTAAACGGAAAGGATATGCCCATCTTAAAATTTACAGTTACTTTGGTTTGATTATGCTCAAGTGATGTCATGCTCCAAGTGTTGTTTAATCCCTTGACAAAAAAAGGCATTTTCTCAGCCTTTGCATCATATGAGATTTTCTTGTTCTTATCATCATAATGAGTTATCGTCTCCTCAACCTTACCATATTTTGTTGTACATTTACGTCCAGAAAATTTTAATGATGACGTGTTCTTATTGGTTTTGTCACTGTCATTATCATCATCTTTGTTTATCTCTTTGGAAGAACTAACCACACTTAGCCACTTGTGGACATCACCAAATCTGTTACCTATCACATCCCATGCTTTCTCAATTGGTGCATCGATGATAATTTTATCTTCCAGATCCAGATTAAACCACCATCACCATCACCATATTTCTTTTCCTTTTGTTACAGGGAATTTCGTTTGGATGCGAAAACATTTGTGTCAAACTTGTAAACTCGATATTTTGTTATTCTGATAATATTTCAATTTTTTTCAAAATCATAATGTGAGAAGAAGATGAATATCAAAAAAAGAATGGAATGGCTGTGATGTCAGTCATTGCAATATCTGTCTTGTTACGCCCACCACCGCCATGAGATGAAATTTTTAGCACAACTTATCGCACTGAATTTTTGTAATAACATTTGTTAGACCTTATTCCTATTTCTAGGGAAATTGCCTATATTTTGCAAACGTCAAGATAAAATATTATCATCAAACTTGATTAAACATAGACAATGTCTGAAGAAAAGGTTGTATTTTACATTAAAACTGACATAATTGGCTCTACAATAATCTCAGAGAAAATAGAAGATGAAATATTTCAAAGTTCTTTGAGTAAATTCAAAAAAAGAAATAAGGAATTTTTTGGAGATCATCAAATCAAACTGATTAGATCAGAAGGAGATGGTGAACTATATGAGGCCAGCAATTTGAATGATGCAATCAAAACATGTCTGGATCTATGTAGAAAAAACAAAGTAAATCCAATAGTTGCCAAGACTGAAGATAGCAAACTGTCATATCGACTCTCAATGAAGTTATTCATTGTATCAGGATTGATTAACTCTGAGAACCATTTTGATAAATTACAAGCCAAGATAACAAAGATGGAAAAGGCAGTTCACTATCCAGAGAATTCAGTCATACTGGACAAAGTCACTTATGACCTTACCGAAGCAAATTTACGACTCGGCAATATTGTACACAAGGATATCGTTTTTGATATAGATAAAGAAAAAACAACCGTTGTATACATAGAGCGTGTAGATGAAGGACTGCTTGCACGACCTCTAGAACCAAAAGACATAGAGGAAAGAAATGAGGAACTACTAGAAAAAATTGCAAAATATAAAAAAGAACGAATGTCATTTCTAAAAAATATTCAAAATCTAAAAACGACTAGACTTATTTTGATAGCAGCCATTTCAGCAGTGTCAGTTGGATTGATCTTTTCATCTTTTGTACTAACAGAAGACCTGGAAAAAACTAACACACAACTATATGATAACCAATACAATGCGGTAAAGTCATCTGTCATAAACAAGATACAGAGCTTGATTGACAGTTCCCATGTGCTTGAAAATACTATCATGTTGGGATACACTGAAGGACAAGACAAAGATGAGTTTATCGAAAAAAGAATGGAAGAATTAAGACGTTCTGACCTGTATGATCCCAAAAAAGTTCCTGTCAAAAACTCATTGTACTTCTATATCATGAGTCCTCACCCTGAATGCAAGTTCCTCTTGTATTCGCATGTAGAATTCATGAAAAGGGACAACGGATTAGGATTAGAAGCATGTGAAGGGGAACTGGACATGTTTATTACAGGAAACTACCCCTCCACTGGAACCAATGAGTTTACAAATGGCCTTGTGCAAAAAGTCCAACTTGGAAATGACCCAGACACAAGATACGATCTGATTTCGACTATTGCAATTGACTGGGATAATTTCTCTAATGAGATCAAAGATTCAGGTATTGCACTGTCAGATGTCCGATTCGTCCTTGTAGACAAGAATAACCACATTGTCATGGACTGTATACCTGAACACTGTAAAAGTATGCATCAGTTTGCCCAATCACTAGATGAGCCAATTGACTCTGATTCCAGATACATTGAATTTAATCCAACTAATTACTCTGATCTTACCGAATACAAAAATGAATCATTTCAGAAAAATGATTTTTACACATATGGAATAGTGAGGGTCAATATTTTAGATGGATGGAATCTTTACATGTACATAGATAGTGATAAGACAAAATAACATGTAAAATATCCTGATGACCGTATGGTTTAACCAATGCTGCTGATTATTTCTCAGATGATTCAAATCTGCATCAACAGATTCTTTACAATAAATGATTCCGCTAGTTGTCAATCCATATATGATGAATGAAGTGTTGCTTTGTTCCAGCAATACTCAAAATAATCAAAACACCACTGAAGAAAACTTTCATCTTTACCATAAAATGCATGATTCATGTCAGGTTTCTCTCCGTTTAGTTTTGGAAAAATAACTATTGCTTCTCTGTCATTCATTACTACCTGAATCATTACCTTCTCTTGTATTCGAAGCTCTCTTGTTCCACCGCCCGCCTCTTTGATGGCATTATCTATGTTTTCTCGCAAAGATTTTGCTTTTTTTGGTTTTACAGCATTTTTTTTCAGGATTGTTTTGAGAGCAAATGGTTTGCAGTTTTTGAATTTTTCAATAAGTTTTTCCACGCGTTTATCTGAATAATCCCCTGCAGACAGAATGTTGTAGGATAACTTCTCAGAATTTTCAAGTATGTCATCTTCTCTGAGACGAATTGATACGTTGTCTTCTATAAATTCACATCCTTCAAAAACCCCCATTCCTTGTTTGAAGTGTTCTGGCATGTCTCCAAAATCATGCTCAGAAAAGAATTTGCGGTGCATGTATATGAAACTCACGGATGGCATGATCATTTCACATATGTGTTCTGCCCAGGAAGTAAGGTGTAATTTCCTGCCTTTTTCATGAATCCAGTCACATTCTACCAAAAAGTCTTTTGCTCCATGAATATTCTCAGGTCTTGCATCCATGTTTTTTGCAAGCTCTGCAAGTGTTTGCGGACCTTTTTGTTTTAACTGCTCTACTATCTCAAATCTGTTTACTGCCCCCAAAATATAAAATGGCAAACATCGAAACTCATCTTCTGTCAAGATTCTATTCCCAAATTTTATGCCATAATTTTTTTTACTCAACAAACTTTTTCAGATTATTTTAAACTATAAACTTATAATTTAAGATTCATGCCAGTTAGAGCCACATGAATTACATTTCCCTCTAAACCCCTTGTATTTCTCATCCCGGTATGTCCTTACGATGTTTCCACAAAAAGAACAAATGATGTGTGTTTTTCTTTCAGTCAATTTTTATGCTATGGATATTGTTGATTGTTTCTGTACCATGTGTATTTTATTGTGATTCCACAGCATCATAATACAAATACAACACAATAAAATATGTCAATTACTAGTTGTTTTGCCTAGTTTTAGGATTTTTACCTATGCATGTTTTAATTTTTCCAAATACAGTAATTGACATTGCAAAAAAGTAAATGCCACAAAATAACAAACATCAAGCCAACAGCAAATGTTCTGAAGAAAAGAGTCATCATAAAAAAGGAGGTATCACTATGGAAGCATATGTAGTAACTGGAATTGTACTTGGTGTGATATTTTCATTAATACTACTAAAAAAAGGAATCAAGATAATCAGACCTACTGACGTTGCAGCAGTAGAGACGTTTGGAAAATACAAGGGATTCAAAAAATCAGGAATTACGTTTATTCTTCCATACATCCAAAAACTGTACAAAGTTAATGTCACCGAACAGCTAGTCAACGTTCAAAAGCAAGACGTCATCACAAAGGAGAACCTAAACTGCTGGATAGATGCGCAGATTTATTTCAGAGTCGGAAGCGCAGAGGAGGACCTCAAAAAGGCGCTGTACAATGTCAACAACTACAACGTACAGATTGTCCAACTTGCAAAGACCACACTTCGAGATGTAATTGGCACAAAGATGTTCAAGGACGTCAACTCTAACAGACGTGAGCTAAACTCTGCAATACAGGAAAGAATCGCAAATGAGATGGAGTCTTGGGGAATAAAGATAATCAGGACGGAACTAAAGGAGATAATCCCACCCACTGACGTGCAGGAGACGATGAACAGGATAATCAAGGCCGAGAATCAGAGGGATTCCAACAAGGATTTTGCAACGGCAGCAGAGATAGAGGCTGACGGAATAAAGAGGGCAGCAGTAAAAAAGGCAGAAGGACAAAAACAGTCTGCAATCCTAGAGGCAGAAGGCAAAGCACTTGCGATAATCAAGGTGGCAGAGGCAGATGCTGCCCAGATAGAGATAGTGGCAAAGGCAGATGCCCAGAGAATAAAAGTTGTAAACGAGTCTGCAAAAAAATACTTTACCGGACCTGCCCAGTCCCTCAAAAAGATGGAGATGACTGAATCATCTCTTAAAGACAACTCAAAGGTAATAATGGTCCAAGATGGGATAAACCCCTCAATCATTCTCAGCGACGAGAAGGTCATTCCAGTTGACAATAATGCCAACAGGACAAAAGAAGAAAAAGAGTATGATGACAAAAATGCCCGAGAAAATGATGGGAGGTTAGGATAACCCTGAAGGACAAAAAGGAATCAGTAGAAATTTTTACACAAACAATACTGATGTTTGTTCCCGCTGCAAATCTTTTTGCATTTTATAGAATAGAAAAGATGCGACTTGTCATTTTGTCAGTAATGTTATTTGCATTGTATGTATCACAGATCATAGATGCTGTGAGACTATGTTCTATGTACAACAGTCACTATAAAAAAAATGGTACGTTGCCATCATAATGACAATGCATCAAACAGACAAACTCAAAGCAGTCATAGATGTAATCGATAACAGAGAGGGCGGCAGTGATGTGTATGTCAATGTGACTGAGCTTCGCAGTAATTGTAATCATGATCACATGTCTCAGAACCTATGTTTGGAAGAAGGCAGATGCAATTGCAGTAACGGAACTGGAAAAAAAATTAACAGAATTCCAATATCTGCATGGATGACAGTAATGAAAGAGAAATATGAATTAGTGTCATTGAAGGGGAGAAAGGATTCCAACAGATTTGATTTTACAAAATTTAAGAAATCCATTGAGACCAAACCCACTGGTACACTGCCCACCACAAAAAAACGTCTGGTATTTCCCATTTTACTTTTCATAGTGATATTAGGACCTGTGGTTTATCTGACTATGTTACTTGTAACTGCAGAAGGGCCACTGAATCTAGGAAGAGTGCTAGTAATTGGATTTTTTTTGTTGTTGTGTTTTGGATTTGGCTATGGCTTATGGGACGAATTCTTTTCGTCGGAAGTTACATCTTTTCGTGATAAGAGATATGAGGCAAAGTATGACATAATGAAAAGCAACAGCAATGCACCTTTTTCATAATCAACAAATGGTTAATTGATGATTATTTGAGCATGCCACTACACAAAAGATATCTTGTAAAACCATTCTCGGCAATCTCAGGAAATTCTATGTCTTTTATGTGACAGTTATGACATCTTCTATCCTTATGTAGACGTCTTTGATTTGCCAGATCATTTATCGTAACAAGCAATGATCCTATACCTACACTTGCAGGCAAAACCAATAACCTGTATTTTTCATCAAAAGACTGAATGAATAAAAAAATACAAATGATCAGAATTACAATTACGTCCCCTATCCACAACAACCATATCATAAAACAAATGAAACAAAATAAAGTATATCCAGAGTAGTTAGTTACTTTGCCTAGTTTTAGGAATATTGCCTAGGCTTCTTTTAATCTCAATAATTGTATTGGTTGGCATTGCAAAAAATCGACCATAAAGAAACAGCAAACAAGTCGCAAAAAAATAAAGAAAATAAAAAAGGAGATGAACAGCAATAAGGATACTAGCTAAAGACAAGGTTGATGTTGTTGGCCAAGTGCTTTTGGTTTGGCTTTTGTGGCCGGTTGGAAACATCATAGCATTTTACAGAATTAAGAAACTTCGAAAACATCTGCTGCATGAGATGATCATACTATTTGCAGTTTTAGGAGTTGTTGTATCATTATTCTACATGGGAATGGTGTGGGATCTTAGCTGGATAAGCCCATCACTAATCGTAATAGGCCTGATACTATTTGTTGTATTTTCATATATTCCATTTAACATATACTCTATAATTCAAGTCATCAAATGGTCCAGAGAATGGAATACACAGTTTGATGATGGTTCATCACGACCATTCATAATGTAAACATGACTTGGAATTTTCATAGTGAACTGCCACTTAGGACTGCACCCAAGATATCACATAAAACTTGGTTGTCAGTTTTTCTGCCTCCGATGATATTCTTGGCTCCGATAATTTTAGATTTCATCTATCAATTAATTTCAAATCCTCTCCAGATCTCAGTCTTTGAGGGATGGTGGATATCACTCATAATGTTTATCGTGTCTTTCTTCTTTGGAGCATGTGGTCTAAAAAAACAATTTCGGTGCAAGATATGCAATATTCCTATGGCCAAGAGAATTCATTCACTGTATTGCAATTCATGTAGACATCACGTAACCAAAATGATTCAGGATTGGAGAGGCATCCT
Organism: Phascolosoma agassizii; assembly: GCA_035593235.1. Taxonomy (NCBI): domain Eukaryota; kingdom Metazoa; phylum Annelida; class Sipuncula; order Phascolosomatiformes; family Phascolosomatidae; genus Phascolosoma; species Phascolosoma agassizii. The sequence goes on along the minus strand of JAVJHY010570477.1, from coordinate 8,661 downwards.
ATCTTGTAGATTATGTGAGGGTGAATTTGACAACTATCTTACTTTTCTTATCCATTTTCGTAATATTCATAACAATTCTGGCAAGAAACCATGGGTTCGATATCATCCAGAAGACAATGCAATTAGGATGATAACCTAGAGAGGGGAGAGGAGATTAATCATGACTAATGGAAAATTTGCAACATCAGTTTCTTGTATGGATGGAAGGATACAACTTCCAATCATAAACTGGATAAAGGCAAATTATGCAGTTGATTATGTAGATTCAATCACAGAGTCTGGAATGTGTAAAAAACTCTCTGAGAAACATAACTATGATCCAGACTCTATCAAAGGAGAGATTGGCATATCTGTCATTGAACACCAGTCGAATCTTATTGTGATTTCAGGCCACCATGATTGTGCAGCAAATCGTTTTTCTGATGAAGCACAAGTGTCTCAAATCAGAAAGGGGGTAAAAGTTGTAGAGTCTTGGAATTTCAAAGTAAAAGTTGTAGAGTCTTGGAATTTCAAAGTAAAAGTTGTAGGCATATGGGTTGATAGTAATTGGCAGGTCAGACCTCTTTGACTTTTTTTAACCAAAAGATGAGTATGGTTTAGCATGACAATACCAGATAACAAGGCAATCATCACATATGTCCAGCTACTAAAAAATGACTTACTAATCATCAGAATAGTTCCAAAGGATGGGGTTCCGGTACCAGAATACAAGGCAGGTCAATTCATCACACTGGGATTGCCAGATCCTTCTGAAAACGGTAAAATTATCAGAAGGGTGCATTTTATCTCATCTCATCCTGAAAACAAAAAATATCTAGAGTTTGCAATCAAATGGAAACAAAGACCGGAACTTGGAAAGTTTACGACGTTACTGTTCAGCGCAAAAGAAGGAGACAAAATTTTTTGGCTAAAGCCTGCAGGAATATCTCTTTTGATAAACGATACACTCGCAAATGGAGAAAAAGACAGGAGACGAATTGTATGTATGGGAGAACAAATCCAGATTAAATCTGATGTTGCAAACGGGCAGAGCCGCGAGCAAAAATTTGCATATATTGTACTGATCCAAGATGACACTGGTGCCACAGAATCTTTGGCATGGATTGACGGCACACTAAATCCTGAATCCTCCTTTAGTCCTTCTTCTTCATGGATTCCGCAAAAAGAGGGAGATTACACTGCGACAATGTTTGTCTTGGCTTCGCTGATCTTCTCTAACACTTGCAGTCTTTCTTGTTGCTTTCCTGCGGTACCATCAAAGAGGCTTTCTTGCTCTTCTAATGCCTTTTGATTTTCTTGTAGCATTGACTCTAGAAATGGGACCTGAACTCCCTGTCTGAATTTCTGGTTTTGTTGTGAAAGCATAATTGAACTCAATAGATTATGCCCCCTTTTGCATAAAAAGGATTGTGAATTGTTTCTAAGGACAATTCCTGCGTAATTACACTCATGAGAATGACTCCTCCCTCATCTCATCAATTGACTTTAGGAATGTACCGCCCATTATAGTTAGACATTTTCCATCAAATCTTCCGATTCTTTTCTGAATTTTTATTCCGCTTGGACCTGAGGAGATTATCTCTCCAAACTTTGGATTCCCAGCCTTTGTGAATCCAAGATAAACAAACTCTGCTGAAAAATCAAGATGTGAGTTTGGAATCTTGATGAATCTGTGTCCGTCATCTTTGACATAGACATTTGATTCTATGATTTCTCTGAGAACATGCCCATCCAATGTTTTGTGAATTTGCTGTGTTTTCATAGTATACTATATACGTATACTCTATATAAATATTAGTATACGATTTTGTTATACTTTATATTTCAAAAGATACAAGTGAAGACATGCCATTAACAGGAACGGGAAAATACCATATCACAGTACAAGGTAAAAGATTAATCAACATCCATGCAAAAGTTGCAGATGATTCCCAATTTCCTTTTGAAAATGGAGACAATCTAACAATCAAAGTTTCAGGAAAAAAATTAATCATAGAAAAAACATGATTTGTTTTAGAATTTATTGAGTGTTTTTCAAACGTCTGAAAGTGGCCTGCAAAGGAATCTGCAAGAGAATGAGTTCTAGATATAAAGCCATACAAAGAAGACAAAAAAAATCAGCCCATAATTTAAAGAATTAAATAACTCTTTAAGCATTAAACTATAATGGAATCACCTTGGAAAGCTATGGCAGATGACAGCAGAAGACAGATTCTGTTATTACTCAAAAAGAAAAATATGACGCCTACCGAGATTTTATCTCATTTTAACTTCACTTTGCCTGCTTTATCGACTCATCTTAAAATTCTAAAAAACTGTGATCTGGTTACTGAACAAAGACATGGGAAGAACAGAGTGTATTCATTAAATCATGATAAAACTTTTGAGATGATGAAATTTTTCAGTCAGATGCATGGCTATTCGCTAAACAGTCTCAAAGAGTTTTTGGAGAATGAAAAATAATGGATATCAAAAAAGAACTTGTAATTGATGCCTCCACACCACGAGTGTATGATGCAATAACTGACATGAAACAATTATCTCAGTGGTTTCCCGATATCATATCACTAGAACCTAAAATTGATGGGAAAATCGTCTTCAGTGTTCCCAATTCATTGTCAGGCATTTCTGACACCATAGAAGGAAAAATAATTGAACTTGAAAAAAATAAAAAACTAACATATGCATGGTCTCATCCAGATGTTCCGAACTTTCCACTCATGAAGATAAGCTGGAATCTAGAGCAAATTGGGAAAAATAAAACGAGGGTGATGATTGTTCATTCTGGGTTTGTGGATGATCGTGTCATGAACTCATACAACAAGAGATGGCTCTGGATTACAGAACATTTGGATGTCTTTGCAGCGTCCAAAAAATCTCCAAATATACAAAAACGAATCGCTTTTGCCATTATACCCATATCCCTTTGTTTGATAACTATAGTAGCAATTGACACATTCCAAAATAGTGATAAATTTGTTACAGGATATTTTTGGTTATCATTACTTGTAGTATCTCTGGCATCAATTCCATTTATCAACAAATACAAAAAATTCTCCTGGATGGATAAGCCACTAATCACATCAGTTGTATTGACTGTCCTTGCGCAAATTATAGTGACTGTTTATTGGGGATTTGCATTTGATGGTGCCACTACCATCCCGTTGATAGAACGCTTAGCGATAGATGCAATGTTGTTTTATCCATTAATGTTCTCTTTGCTTCCAATAGGATTGGGTGTTTCATATGCGGCAATCAAGTTTACAAGCAAATCAAAGATCATGCAAGGAGCAGAACTAGTTACAATCCAACTCTCAGAGAGAAAAAGTAATGGGTTGTTGATTGGATTGGTGGCATTTCAAGTGTTTCTTAATGTGATGATTTACAATATTGCTACTTTGTAATCCTCAATCAAACTGGTCAACTTTGTAAATTTAAAATTTATTTTATTAATATTTAATATTTGGAATCAAACTCAAGACATGTTCTGCAGTTTCATCACTAGTTACTATACTACCATGATTTGTCCCGTTTACAATGACATGTTTGCCATTACTGGATAATCCTGCCAAGTCTTTTTGAAGTATATCAAAACCCTTTCTAAATTCCTCTGTAGATATGCCTGCTGTTTCATGAGAATTACTTACAACTGGAGTTCCTGCTGTAAGAACAACTATTGGCAAATCTCCTCTGTCATAATGTGCCTCTTTTCCTTGCTCCAAAGATAATCTGAAATTACTGGCCAGGGATTTCATTGTAGAGTATGGTGAATTCTGCTTGTGAATAGATTCCAACATGTTGTGTTCTCTTACATGTTCTTCTGACATGGACGTATCAAAAATAGCCATTAATTTAGGAATTCCAATATTACTTGTTATCTCTATTAGCCAGACATATGGCAGGGGTCCCTCAATTTGCCCAAATATTGCATCTCGATATTCTTCTCCAAAATAATCTAATTGGTTATAGTGACTAGAGTCAATAAAGGCAATTCCTGCAACTTGTTCCTTGTGCTTGTCACTGTAAATCAAACTTGTAATTCCTCCAAAGGAATGTCCTGCCAAGATTATGGGGCCGTCAATTTTTGCACTCTGAAGAAGCAGATGCAATTCATTTGACAGATTTTTTGTAGTGTGAGGAATATCATTTGCAGGACTCCAACCAATTCATGCAGTATCATATGTACATGTGCGAACAGTTTCAGATAGTTTTTCTTGAAGATCAAAGTACGCAAAACTAGGGGCGGTTCCACCAGATATGATAATGATGGTTGGTTTGCTGTTGCTACCTTCTGGTCCAGTACAATACACGTGAATCTCTCCACCATTAACTGAGTACATTTTACCTGGAGGTTCAATGTATGGTATGCTTTGATATGCAATTTGTGCTACGGCCAGAAAGCCTATGATCAAGATGGCAACAGATATGCCAGAATATTTTAAAATTCGTTTAATTTTCATTGTTCTCCGCTCCAAATTCATAGTTAACTTTTGTCAGTTTTTCTGAAATATTCCAGAGTTTTTTAGCATTATTCAGGTCATGTGATGCTTCATTGGACTTTACTTTTACAGGATAGCCCCTCCATTCCTGGAATCCACCTGGTCCAAAATATTCTCCTCCTTTAACAAGTGGGTCAACTGATGCCATAATCTCTGGCAATGCTCCCATCGAAGTACTTTGAGACATTGTTAAAGCTATTCCCATTCCGATTTTATACAGTAATTTCTTGGTGACATATTTTGCCAGATTGCTCTTTGATAATCCTGGATGTGCTGCAACAGAAATACAATTGACATTAAATTTTTCAAACCTTCTTTGTAGTTCATAAGTGAATAATAGATTGGAAAGTTTTGTATTTCCATATGCTTTCATTATGCTGTAACCTCCTTTTTCAAACATGAAGTTGTCAAAATCCAACTTACGATACTTGTGTCCCAAACTACTTACATTGACCACTCTTGATCTTTTGGCATTTTTTAAACAGTCTAATAACAAACCAGTAAGTGCAAAATGCCCCAAGTGATTGGTCCCGATTTGCATTTCAAAACCATCCTTGGTTTTCTTGTATGGACATATAATTCCGGCATTATTCAAAAGAACATCTATTTTGTGATATTGTTCATCAATCTTAATTGCAAATGAGTGAATTGATTTCAAATCTGCTAGATCCAGATTCATGACGTTGATTTGTGCATTCGGGTGTTCTTCCAGGATTTGCCTTTTTGCAGATTTTCCATTATTTACGTTACGACAAGCAAGAATAGTTTCAGCTCCTTTTGCTGAAAGAGATTTTACTGCTTCAAAACCAAGACCGCTATTGCCTCCAGTTACAACTATTGTTTTGTCCGAAAGATCTGGAATGTCTTCAAAGCTCCATTTTTGGTTCATTTAATTTTTTTATCCCATTCAACATCGTATCCAAAAAAGAAATCTTTCATTTTGCCAAAAAAAGGTGAATTAAGCATCACTACTATCATGGTATTTCTAAACCATTTTTTGACAGGATTCGTGATCAGATATCCCTCACCCGCAGTGCGTCCGATTTTTACAATTTTTTCAACTCTTTTTTGGCGTAATTGCTGGAATTTTTCAAATGCCTGCTCAGCGTCATCGATATCTCTAAGACATTTGGCAAGCATCAACCCGTCCTCACTTGCCATGGCGGCTCCCTGTCCATTTGTAGGCGAAGTGGCGTGTACTGCATCACCAATTAAACAGACATTTTGTTTATACCATACATCCATTGAAAGCATGTCAGATATTGGATATTTGAGAAAAGTAATTTCCTTTGATTTCATAATATCTTGAATTATAGGAGGATCATCAGCATACATTTCAATCATTGCTTGTTGCCATTTTTCATCAGAGATCTTCTCCATGCCTTCTCTGGTTTCCTCTTTTGGATAAGAGACACCGTTCCACCACCATACATCGTCACTGTCAGGAATAACAAAATATGCTAAAAATCCTTTTTTTCCGTAATTGCTATGAATTATGTTTAATTCTTTGTCTGTGATTTTTGTTTTGGTGTATCCTCCAGTAACTACCATTTTGGTATAGTATGGTTTTGGGGAGTTTGGCAATATTATGCTTCGAGTTTTAGAATAAATCCCATCACATCCCACAAGTAAATCCCCTTCAGCACTTGTTTCATCTTCAAAATGAGCAATTACATTTGATTTTTCTATATTTGTAACGTCTTTAATTTTTTTTCCAAAATGCATTGGAATTTGTTTTGATTGAATCTCATCTCTTAAAATTTTAGTCAGAAATTCACGTTTGATCATTATACTGTTTGCACCATAATCTTTTAGTGAATCTTTTTCATCTATTCTTGCAAGTTGTTTCCCGTTATCTTTGTAATGTATGACACCGTTGCACACATGTCCTGAATTTTTGAGTTTGTCATATAGTCCTAAAACCTTGTAGACATTCATTGCATTTGATGATAAATAATGAAATAGCCCCACATTGTCTTCGGGTACATTACGTGCCTCAAATATCTCCGATTTCATCCCAATTTTGTCTAAAGCCAATGCAAGAACGCATCCTGCAATGCCCCCGCCAACAATGATCACTTTTTTGTTTTTCAATTCATTTTCTCATCTCAGTCAACTTTGTATCTGTATATATCGTCTAAAATTATACCTTATAAATAACCCGGTCAACCGGCCGATATTGTTTTAATAAGACAAATAAATCAAATAAGATCCCAAAAGAATCCTTTTTAGGTCAATATTAAGAAAATAGGAATCATACAGAATTTTGATATATGATAAGTTATTCCAAATACGGATGGTGAATACTGTATCAAAGAACCAAAACGATGTACGGGAGAGAATATTGGTATCAGCCACAAAAAATTTTGCCAAGAAAGGCTATACTCTTACTTCCTTGAAAGAAATTGCAATTTCTGCAAAAATGAGTAAGGGTGGACTATACCATCATTTTCCAAGCAAAGAAGATCTATTTTTTGCAGTTTGTTCCCAGAATGTCAAAAGAACAATGGAGAAAACCATAGAGTTCTTTGAGAAAAAACCTGTGCTGGGACTAGATAAAGAAAAAAGACTTTTTGAAGATTTGAGTGAATATTATGACAGTATCGTGGTAGGCACTAAGGATTTGGAACGATTATGGCTTGAAGGAATGATGGAAGCTGATCACAATGCAAATCTCAAAAAAATGTTGTTGAAGATGGAAAGAGAAACTGGCAAGTGGGGTGTTGAAACCCTAAAACAGGTTAGGGACAACACCAATCTTCTCAAAGGATACTCTGATTCTGATTTGTATGATATCATGCTTGGATTTGGTTCATTATACAAAGGGATTCTTCTAGATAAAATAATGGGAAAAAGCTCTGAAGAAATGAGAATGGCATGGATTAGAACAGTTTATGCCATTTATCATTCAAAGAAATAACTTTTCAAAAAACCGTATTTACTTTAGTAAATTAAGATGGTTCATCTATTTTTTGTTTTGGTTTTCTTCTAGTTTTGAAACTGGTACAGGTGGAGGGATGTTCTTTTGCTGACTCATGGCATATCTATACACATGGAAGAAAGCTGCAAACACCAACAAAATTATTCCGATAAAGAATAGTGAAATATTTTTCATTCCAGTCAAGGCTGTATTGTATGCTGCAATGTTCAAGAACACCTGAAATGCCAACAAGGCAATCAATATCCAATTAATCCATTTTTCAGAAAGATTGATAGTTGCTACCTTTTTTGGACCATTATTTTTTGCAATCTTTGCCTTTCTCTCGGCCTCATTTGCAAGTTTTATCATCATGTATGTAAATCCAAATCCCAACGGAACCATCAAAATCATAACCGAGTAGAGAAATATCGGATCTATCACCAAACGTTCTACCAGAGGCAATGAAATGTCAGGGGAGATGTAAAATCCCCAATAAGTAATTATCATCATTTGCGCAAGACTGGTAATTCCAAATGCAGTAATAATTGGTCTGTCCCTCCAGGAGAATTTCTTGTATCTGTCAATGAACGGAATCAGTATGAATGCAAGTATGAACAAACCCGGCCACAGGGCGCCGGTTACGAACTTGTCGTATTGCGTTCTCATGAACGCGTAGATTCCTGTAAGATACCATTCGGGGACCGTGATACCTGGAGGTGTTGTGGGTTCGAACTTGAACCCCATGTCAATTGGGAATACTCCACCCGTGATGAGAATCGCACCGCCGATGGCCATGACCATGGGCACATCAAACACCAAGAACCTTGGGAAGTGGACTGCCATCAAACCCAACATCGCTATTGGTAGAATAAAGACATGCAGCGCATAAAGTCGCAACACAAAGTCTGCAAACCCGCTTCCCAGGATGGCATCACGCATGGGCGGTCCCACTATTGGAGCCGAAGTCATCAAAGAGGCCATGATGCTGATTGCAAGTTCTGCTCTTTCACTAAAGATAATATCATATCCAGTAAATGCCTCAAGAATAGTAACGGTACCAAGAACTACACCAGTCATCCACAAAACTTCATTTCTAATCTTATATCGTCCGCTGAAATATTGGTAATACATGTGAAGTACTGCCAGTAACACCATTGCATTGGAACCATGATAGTGAATGTTTCTAATGTGAAAGCCAAATGGAACTTCATCATTTATGAATGCAACACTGTCCCACGCCCT
>JAVJHY010569431.1:0-18539 GCA_035593235.1 Phascolosoma agassizii | reverse complement strand
ATGTTCATCACCAACGGATGCCACGGGGCGAGGAACGCTTTGCGAAACGCCGCACGCTTCGTCAGCGCGTACGTCGCTCCGCGTACGACGGGACGCGGGTAGCCCACACATCTGACAAAGCAGAGAACGTGCCGTCGGAACTTCCCAGTGAACGCTCAGCTTCAGTGCGTCAGCAAAGGCGTTCCGCCACCCAGCCGCCGGCGCCCGTCAACTGGGCAGACTTTCGAGCACCTGGTAGCGATCGAATTTCGCACGCTGCCGTCGTGCATGACTTGCTGCGGGGCGAACTCGGCTATGAGGGAGCCATCATCAGTGACGATCTCGAAATGAATGCGGTCCGCGAAGGTTGGGGCATCGTCAAGAGCGCCGAGATGGCGATCGAAGCGGGGTGCGACGTGCTGCTGGTGTGCAGTGACGTCGAGGCGGCATTCGAGACGCGTTCGGCTCTGGCTACGCGTGCGGAAGCGGACGAAACGTTCCGAACCCGTCTGGAAGATGCAGCGAAACGCTCACGGACCTTGCGTGAACGCGTTCGTCCTGCCGTGGGCGACGTCGAGGCCGCACTGGCGGATCCCGATGCGCGGGTGCTCGCAGCCGAGCTGGCGGATCTGGCCTAGCCTCGGACCGAGGTCAGAGCATGATCTGCGGAGCCTGGCCGTGCGATCGGGCATGTCAGTCGTGTTGATCTGAGAGTCGGATGGAAGTTGACTGAACGCGTGCTCAGCGCCAAGATGCCGCATGCTCTCACAGCTCGGCGACGCGCAGAGATGGCCGCGGATCTATGACGGACGCCGAGATGCAGAACAGCACACGACGAAGCTGAGTGACGCTTTTCAATCCGAATCACTCCTGCCCGCCGACTGCACAGTCGTCGGCTTCGGTTCATTGGCACGAGGCGAGTGGACAGCGACGAGCGACATTGATTGGACGCTCCTCGTCGACGGTCCCACGAACACCGACCACCTAAGCGCGTGCACCGCGATTCGGCAGCGGATCGAGCAAGCAGGTCACAAGAGCCCGGGTAGCACTGGCGTCTTCGGCGGGGTGACCTTCAGCCATGACCTGGTGCACCGTATCGGTGGCGACGCGGACACGAATCAGAACACGACGCGGCGCGTCCTCCTTCTTCTCGAATCGCGATCGCTGAGCTCGAGCTCCTTGGTAAAAGACCGCGTCGTCCGCGCGCTCCTTCGACGCTACGTCGGCGAGGACATGCACTATCGCGCCACCGAGCTTACGATGCCGCGCTTCCTGCTCAACGACATCGTACGATTCTGGCGCACGATGGCCGTGGATTACGCGTGGAAGCGCCAAGCACGCAACGAGGGATGGGCACTGCGCAACGCCAAGCTTCGCCTTTCGCGCAAGCTGCTCTACGTGGCGGGTCTCTGGATGTGTCTGAGCTGTAAGCTCCGGCCACCATCGGACCTCGCCTCTGCCGCGAACAAGGAGCAACGCCGTAGCATCCTCACCGATCACTTGGCTGGCATGGTCGATCGCCAGCCTCTCGACATCTTGGCCCACGCCTTCCTGGCGTACTCGGCCCACGACGCTGCTGGCCGGGCTTTCGACGCATACGACGCATTCTTGGGCGTGCTGGGGGATCCGGCATCACGCGAGCAACTGAACACGCTTTCGGCCGAGGAGGCTGACTGCGATTCGACATTTGATCGAGTCAGGGAGCTGGGTCGCGAGTTCCAGTCTGCTCTGACTGAACTCCTGTTTGAAACGGATGACGAGTTGCGCGACGCAGTGCGGCGCTATGGGGTATTCTGATGATTCGACCAATCGGTTTTTCCACCGGGGCGTTGGCGTTAGGCGAGTTCGAGCGTGCGCTTGGCATGTTGGCGGACCACAAAACGCGTGTCGTGGAGCTTTCGGCGCTCCGGGAGCACGAAGTCGGGCCGCTAATGGACCGCCTCGCCGATCTCGATCTCTCACTCTTCCGCTACGTCTCAATTCACGCACCAAGTCGATACGACGCGGGTTCTGAACGCTCGATCGCCGACGCGTTACGAGCTGCGGCCCAGCGCGGAATCAGCATCATCCTCCACCCCGACGCGATCATCGATCCGACGTGCTGGGATTCGTTCGGAACCCGTCTCTGCCTCGAGAACATGGATACGCGTAAGCAGACCGGACGCACGGTTCGCGAACTACGTTCGTTCTTTGAGCGATTTCCCGATGCCCGGTTCTGCTTGGATCTGGCCCACGCGCGCCAGGTCGACGGAAGCATGATCGAAGCACGCCGGCTTCTTCACGAGTTTGGCGATCGCCTCGCCCAGATACACCTCAGCGAAATCGACGCCGCAGGTCGTCACTACGCGATCAGCCGGCCAGCCGCGAACGCGATGCGCCGGCTTGCCGAAAGCATCCCGTTCGACACACCCATCATCCTCGAATCGATGGTTGGCCGCCAACAAATCGAGGCTGAGCTGCGGATGGCGGCCGACGCATTGACTCCGCTGGAGCGCGCCGTTCAACAACCAGCAGCAGAGTAGGTGCCTACTTGTGGCGCTTCGTTTGTTCATTAGCGAGGTCTTGAAGAGCCTCCACCTCATAGATCGAAGACAGGAGTGCGCCAGCGAGGCGAACTGCAGCCTGGGCATCTTCTTCGGTGACTCCAGCAGGCCCCGCGGCGTTTACCTCATGCGCGCCCGTGTTTCCGATGAAACGAGTCGCTGTGGCAAGCGCTAGCTCCTTCCCGGAGATGTGGCCTTGGGTGTGGATATGATCGAGCTGCTCTGCAAGGGTCGTGAACCCACCGTTCACGCGCTTCACTGGCGCCCCACGTTCGACCGCCGCGTTTTGGATTGCCCTGCGAGCCATGATCGCGGCAGCGTTGTGTGCTCCAATCAAGAGGCAGGATCGAGCCTCGAAGAGGTCTGCACCCACCCCCTCGGGGATCGCCGTGCTCACAGGCACAGCTTGGGGCGGCGGTAGGACCCGCCGCGCCGAGACCGGGTTATCGACCAACATTGGGTAGCTGCACGCGTTACACACTCCCATCCACCATGCCGCGCCGCCATAGACGTAGAAGACAATCGACTCGGATGATGCCGCGGCCTTCTCGTGCCTTCCGGTCCAGTCCGTCAGTCGTGGCGAAGTAACGAGGGTGTGCTTGCGACAGTGAGGGCAGCGGATTGAAATCGACACATCCCAGATCGTACACGGTCACTTGCCACGGCGCGTTCCGTATTCGGGTGATGTCGACGGGCGCAGAGGGGCAGATCCGCTCGGTGCGCTAGTCTGGGAGGCATGACGAGAACGCAGAACCTCATTGAGGCGCTCAAGGTTTCGTGTGATCTGGGAAGAACCAAGCGCGACGTTCGACGACTCGGGGGCACCCATTTTTGCGGTGGGCATGGGACGGCCCTGTCGGCGCGAGAGATGCATCGCCTCATCGCCTCATCGCAACCTGCGCTGAGAAATCTCATCGGCGTTGTGCTGTGCGTCCATCTTCAGACGCCCTCCTAGGCTCATGTTCCGTTCGCTGAGGATTGGCGTCACTGGAGTCCGCGGTCAAAACCGGACCGTCTAGCCGCGTTCCAGTAATCTGAGGGAATGCGACTCGCCATCGCCCTCTTGGTCACTACCGCGCACGACGAACGGCTACGCGGAGGACACCCACTCATTTGCCGTATCGAACCGTCGGTCGAGCTCGAAGACGGCTGCGACCCGGAGCTGGTGATCCTGCAGACGGAACATGCAAGAGCGCGACGACCACGCTTTCGAACCGAACCGACCTCGAACGCTAGCGACTACGCTTTCGAGGAGCGCGGCTCGATTGTCGCGTCGAAATGCGGTCCGCCCTTGCTTCGCCTGAACGTGCGTCCGTCTCCCAACGAGCCCGTGTGCACCCTGCTTGTACGACGGAATGATGTGTCCCCGGTCTCGCGACACGCTCGTTGTCAGCGCTCATTGGGATCCGCGTGATCCCGTGCGCGAGTTGAAGCGGTCGAGACGATGGTGTCGAATTTTGGGCGACGTGGATCGCCCTGGGTAGGGTCGCGCCGGCCTTCGAAAAACCAAAAGGTCGGAGCCCCCACGTCACGCAAGACCAGGGCTCCGACCTCTTTCACAACAGCAATGAGGCTGCGTTGCCAAGTGGTTGTCGCAGCCTCGATGGCGTTGGGCAAGTTTCTTTCGTTGGCCTCGGAGAGGCATCAGCGACGGACCGACAGAGGTGGAGAAGAGCGGGCGGCAATTCAGTTGCCGAGGGTGCGGTTCGCTCGTCGTGATCTGCCGACGTTGTGACCGAGGAAACCGCTACTGCGGGGCTGCGTGCGCAGGCGAGGCGCGACGTCGATCACAGACGAGAGCGTCGCGTCGATATCAATCGTCCCGCGCGGGGCGACGACGGCACGCGGCAAGGCAAGCGGCCTACCGAGCTCGTCGCGAACAGAAAGTGACTCATCAGGGTTCCGGCGAGTCGCGCGGAGACCTCATCGTGGCGTCCCTCGAAACCCAGGAGACCTGCCTTGAAGAAAATCGAACACCAGTCTGCGCGAAACACACCGTGCCCCAGACCGCGAGCATGCGTCGTTGCTGCTCGTGCGGTCGGCTGTGTGGACCGATGGTTCGCACGGACCGACATGTCGGCCTCGGCCTCGCCGCCGATTGCTATGGAAGCGACACTCATCGTCGAGGTGAGCGGTGAAACGCGTCGACGCTCAGATCGAGCACGACATTCTTCGACATTACCTGGTCGACGGCTGGCCCATCGGCACGGTGGCGCGCGAGCTCGGTGTGCATCACGACGTCGTCCGTCGGGTGCTCAGTCAGCGAGGCGTAACGACGTCGCCGCAGATCGTGCGTGAGCGGATGATCGATTCGTACCTGACGTTTGTGAAGGCTACGCTCGAGAAGTACCCACGTCTGCATGCCTCGCGGCTGTATCAGATGGTGCGGGAGCGCGGCTATCGAGGGAGTGAGTCGCACTTCCGCCGACTGATCCCACGGCCCACGCCGGAGCCTTTTGCCCGGCTGGACATGCCCCCTGCGGAGCAAGCCCAGGTCGACTGGGGTCGCTTCGGCTCCGTGGAAGTCGGCCGAGCGCGGCGCCCCCTGCACGCTTTCGTGATGACGCTGTGTTGGTCGCGGATGACGTGGCTTCACTTCTTCTACGACATGGAGCGGACGAGCTTTCTGCGTGGCCACATTAATGGGTTCGCATTCTTCTTCGGTGTGCCGAGGCAGCTGGTCTAGACAACCTCAAGAGCGCGTGCGTTGAGCGCGTCGGCAACGCGGTGCGCTTCAACGAGTCGCTGCTCGAAATGGCGTCGCATTACGGCTTCGAGCCGGTCTTGGCGGCGCCGCGCCGCGGCAACGAGAAGGGCCGTGTCGAGCGCACCATCCGCTATATCCGAACCAGCTTCTTCGCTGCGCGCGGATTCCGTGACATCGACGATCTCAACGAGCAGGCATGTCAGTGGTGTCTGACAACCAGCGCAGAGCGACGCTGGCAAGACGACGACCGAACGACCGTCGGTGCTCAGTTTGCTCACGAAAAGGGGCTGCTTCGCCCGTTGCCGGCGACTCCGCACCAGGCACACCATCGCATCCAAACTCGGGTCGGTCGGACACCGTACGTGCGCTTCGACACCAACGACTACTCGCTTCCGTGCACCCACGTGCGCCGCGTCGTCACCGTCCTGGCCGAGCCTCATCGGATCCGGATCGAAGTCGACGGAGAGATCGTCGCTGAGCACGTCCGCAGCTTCGACCGCCGCACGAGGGTCGAAGATCCCGAGCACTTCCGCGAGCTCGTCGCGACCAAACGCCGAGCGCGAGAGGGCGCCGGCATGAGCCGGCTCACGTCTGCAGCGCCGGCCGCGCGCGTCATGCTCGAGCGCGCAGCACAGCGAGGTCACAACCTCGGAAGCCTCGTCGCCAAGCTACTCGAGCTGCTCGAACTTTACGGCGCGGACGCGTTGGAGAGCGCCGTCGCCGAAGCCAACGAGCACGATCGCGTGGGACCCGGCTCGGTGCGCACAGCGCTCGAAGCGAAGCTGCGCGCCCAAGGTCGAACCGCACCCAGGCCGCTTGTCATCGCCGACGAGCGCATCCGGTCGGTCACCGTCGCAGCGGCCGACCTCTCTTGTTACGACCGCCTGACCGACGAGGACGACGATGCCGAAAGTTGAAGCCGACGAACTGCGCGCGCTCGCAAAGCGACTGCGCCTCTACGGTATTCTGGCGAACTGGGCCGAGCTCGCGGACAAGCCTTGGCTACCGATACTCATCGAGATGGAGCGCGAAGAACGCGCGCGTCGCAGTCACGCCTACCGCATGAAGAACGCCAAGATCGGCACCTTCAAATCCCGCGCTGACTTCGACTGGAAGCATCCAAAGAAGATCGATCGCGCCCTCATCGACGAGCTGTTCACTCTCGAGTTCATCGAGGACGGCACCAACGTCGTCTTCATCGGACCCAACGGGACCGGCAAGACCATGCTCGCCCGAAACCTCGCGTACGAAGCCGTCTCCCGCGGCGTGAGCACGCGCTACGTCACCGCGAGCGACATGCTCGCTGCACTCGGTGGGCTGACAGGCTCCATGCTGACTCACCGCCTCAAGCGCTTCACCAGCCCAAACCTGCTCGTCATCGACGAGCTCGGCTACCTCCGCTACGACAGCCACCTCGCCGACCTCCTGTACGAGGTGATCTCACGCCGCTACGACGCTGGCGTCTCCACCGTCGTCACGACCAACAAGCCATTCGCCGAGTGGAACCAAGTCTTCGAGGGCGCTGCGTGCGTGTCGACCATGGTCGACCGACTTTGCCACCGTGTGGAGCTCGTCCAGATCGACGGCACGTCGTACCGAGCTGCCGAGGCCAAGCAGCGCGCGAAGACGCGGCGGTCGAAGCGACGGGCCAAGTCGTGACCCAGCGGGGTCGCTCGCGCACGAAATCACGCGGATCCTCATGAGCGGCGACAGACCCCCTGCCCCACGCCCAACCCACCACTGCTCGAAACGACGCCTCAATCGGGTGAGTGAGGCGACTCTCAGCGTTCAACTCGGCAGAAAGTATCCTCGCGAAGCGTGGGGGGGCGGTCAAAGATCGAAACGGTGGCCAAGATCATGCTGGCGCTCGTTCGGGAGCGAACGTGGCCCCAGAAGCGTCTCGCCGACCACGTTGGCGTGACATCGCGAACGGTTCGCCAGCACTTGCGAGCAATGCTCGAAGCTGGCGTGCCACTCGAGCGGGAAGAAGAACATCCGCATGTGTACTGGAGCGTGCCACGCGACTGGTTCCCAGGTGGGCGGATCATGACTGCTGATCAACTCGATGCGCTCGCACGATTGCTCGCGCGTCAACCGAGCAGCCCTGCGAGCGAAAAGTTGCTTCGTGCGCTTCTGCGTCGAACGCAAGCAACGGTTAGCCCCAGCGGCCAGAAGCTTGCTGTTTCAGACGAGCTTCTCACTGTTTTCGAGAACGGGTGCGCGAACCAGACGCCCGTGCATATGCGCTACTTCAGTGTCAGCCGTGGCGACAGTTCGACGCGACACACATCGGTCCACCGCATCGAATACGCACCGAGTCCACGAATCGTTGCGACATGTCATCGGGACCAGTCGCTCAAGTGGTTTCGTTTGGACCGCGCATCGCAGCCGAGCCTCGACGCCAGCGAGCCGTACCACCCAGCTGACAAAGCGGCGGTGGCGAAATTCGTACGCCACAGCTTCGACGGATTCCGAAGCCAACGCGAAGCAACAACAGTCGTGTTTACAGTTCGTTGGCCCGACGGTCGGTGGTTCATCCGCGATCTGGGCGACGAAGCGACTCTGAGCCACCGCGCCGAAAGTGTGCACGTCGAATTCGAGACCGCAGCCGTCGGCGCCCTAGCACGGAGACTCGTCGGCCTCGGCGATCTGGTCGAAGCCAAGACGCCCGAGCTCCGCGAGCGAATCGTGGAGCTCGCCGAAAGGGCGCTGAGCACCAACGGGGGCAGATCAAGATGAATGGAAGATCAGTGTGCACCAAACGGGCGGCCGACTGACGCACCCCTGTCAGAAAGTCCGAGAGCGAAACGTCGTACACATGAAGCACATGCACAGATACACCCCACCATGCTCAGGACTATGTGCCGAGGATACGCACATCAGGGAAGGCAGCGTCGGCGATGCGTTGGAGATCTCCCACGTCGCTCGTGTACACCACGTCTCCTCGAGTCGCAGCCGAAGCGACCACGACTACGTCGACGATGTCACTTCCGCCGATTCGTCCCAACGTGCCTCCCACCCGTTCGGCAAGCTCGCGGCCGAGAGGCTCGACCTTCATGGCGTCGAGCAGTTTTCGGAATCCGTACTGTCCGCGGACCCACTGTGCAACGACGACTGTGGGCACGGTGATGATTCCCTGCTCTTGTTTCAGCACCGCGAAGAGAGAACTCATGCGTCGTTCGCGACGCTCAAGTGCGATGAGCGCTCCGGTGTCGAACGTCACGCTGCGCACGACAATCTCCCTAGATCAGTCCTCGTCCCGCAGCTCGTGCAAAATCGCTTCCTTCTCAGCAGCCGTGAACCGCGCCGCCTCTCCGAGATAGTCCAGGGCAGCCTTCGTGCATTCAGACGTCTCGGACCCATCGGATTCCCTCTCCGAGCGGACGAGTTCTGCAACGACGGAAGGGATCGTCGTACCCAGGTCGCGAGCTCGGCAGGACACCCACTCCAGATCCGCAGTGGAGAGGTGGACTGTGACTTCATCGCTTCGTGCCGGGGCACCCATAGACAGCAGAGTAGCGATTTCATTCGGAAACGCATGAGAAAGCCATCCGAGCTTCCTTGCACTCGAAATCACACGCACTTACGGTGGCGCGGCTCCCAGCGGCCCGACCTACCGCGGCGTGTCCGCGGCTCCTTTGAAGCGAACGCTCAGGGTCTGTTGTGCCGAGGCGTCCACAGGAACGTCCGCTGGGGGCAGTTCGACGATCCGTTAGTCACACTTCTTGGATTTCGCAGTTATATTAGGCAGATACATGACAGGTGGTTAGAACGTTCAAGATCTGTAGTTGACGCACAGCCGCGGATGCTTATCGTTTCTGTCATGAACGAGGCTCGTGATTCTCTCGTGCTCGCAGCAACCACCGCTGTCGCAGTCTTGCTCTGGATGTGGTGTCGGGTGCCCGCTGGCTCTGTGGTCCTGGCGGGCGGTGGGTCATGACCTACGGAGATTTTTTCCGACGCGCGACCGGCTTCAACCCGTTTCCCTATCAGAAGAGGATCGTGGCCGATGGTTCGCTGCCGAGCATGCTCGAGGCTCCGACTGGCGCGGGCAAGACGGCGGCGGTCATCCTCGCTTGGTTGTGGCTTCGAAGGTTCGGTTCGACCGACCAGCAGTCGCGCCGTTTGGTCTATGCGCTCCCGATGCGGGTCCTTGTGGACCAGGTGGCCAACGAGGTTCAACGTTGGTTGGACAATTTGGAGCTAGACGAAGCTCCGCTGGTTCAGGTGCTCCGCGGCGGTCAAGTCGAGGAGACCTGGGAAGAGCAGCCAGACAAGGAGGCGGTGCTCATCGGCACGCAGGACCAACTCCTGTCGAGGGCGCTCAACCGGGGTTACGCCATGAGCCCCTATCGCTGGCCCATGCATTTTGGTTTGCTTCACAACGACGCTCATTGGGTGCTCGACGAGGTGCAGCTCATGGGTCCCGGTTTGCGCACTGCGAGCCAGCTCGAAGGACTGCGGAAGACACTTGGGTCGTTCGGTCCAACCGGCACGACGTTCATGAGCGCAACGCTCCGCTCTCAATGGATTGTCACCCCTGACCTTCCGGCAGCGAGTCTAGAAGCTTCACTGAGCCTCGACGAAGCGGACCGCAACTCGCCAGTGCTTCGAACGCGCCTCGAAGCACACAAGCCGATTCGAGTGCACCGTGGCAAGAGTGACGCGAAAACCGTCGCGTCCCTCGTCGTCGAGAAACACATGCCCGGTACGGTCACGTTGGTGGTGGTCAACCAGGTCGCTCGTGCCCAAGAGCTGGCGAAGGCGGTTCGCAAGAAGGGCCTGGAACCGCTCGTGATTCACAGCCGTTTTCGGCCGGCGGACCGACGAGACGCAGAGGCGCTGCTGAAGTCCGACACCCCAGAAGAAGGCCGCGTGGTGATCGCCACCCAAACCATCGAAGCGGGAGTGGATCTGTCGGCCAGGCATTTGATCACGGAGCTCGCTCCTTGGCCCTCGCTGGTTCAGCGGTTCGGACGATGCAATCGAAAAGGTGAAATCGGCGATGCGGAGGTCATCTGGATCGATCTCGATACGACGAAGGAAAAAGAGTGCGCGCCGTACATCGTGGAAGCACTCGACGTAGCCCGAGAGATCCTGTCTGGACTCGACGATGCACGCATCGCCAGTCTCCCGGCCATTTCGGCAGACTGGCCGACGACCGACATTCCCCGCCGGCGTGACGTCATCGAACTGTTCGATACGGATCCCGATCTCGACGGGAACCATGTCGATGTTTCGCGCTACGTCAGGGGCGATGGGTTGAGTGACGTGAGCCTGTATTGGCGGACGTTTGACGAACGACCCGGTCCGGACGTGACTCAACCGAGCGCGCTCGAACTCTGCTCAGTTTCGCTTCCCGCGATCGCGGACTTCATGAAGAAAGCAACGCTCTTTGCGTGGGACTCGTTGGAAGGTGTTTGGGTGCGGGCGCATAGAAACGCGTCCGGAGCAGCGCCAGGGTTTGTGTCGGCAGGGCGAAGCTATCTCGTCGAATGCGGCGCTGGTGGCTATCGGACGGACACGGGGTTCGATGGGAAGTCCAAAAGCCCTGTCGCGGCGATGATTGCCTCGGGCACAGTCATCGGACCATCCATGTCCAGTGACCCGCAGTCACGACATGAGGACTTCGTCGCGCTCGATGTTCATCTCGCCGACGTGGCCTGCGAGGCCAAGAAGCTGACCACTGTCCTGAACCTGCTGAGCGAGGAACAGAGTGCTAGCGTCGAAGAGGCAGCGGGCTGGCACGACATCGGCAAAGGCCATTTCGTTTTTCAAGATGCGATCCCTGCACCGCGACCAGCTGGGCTCCTTGCCAAAGGTCCTGTCTTCAATCGTTATGTTCGAGCTGGTTTTCGACATGAGTTGGTGAGCGCGCTGGTTGCAGTCGAAGGCGGGCGGTCAGATCTCGTCGCCTACCTGGCGCTCGCTCATCACGGGAAGGTCCGTACCGCGATTCGACCACTGCGTTGGGATACAGAACCTGGCGTTGCCCCACTTCTGCGGGGAGTGAAGGAAGGCGACCGTGTTCCATCGGTCTCGGTTCCCGATGGTGAAGCGCCAGCGGTTGAGATGAGCCTCGGTCTATCTCGTTTGGGGGGAGGTGGCGAGCGGAGCTGGGCCGTCCGAGTGAGCCGTCTGCTCGATCAGCTCGGCCCGTTTCGATTGGCCTATCTCGAGACTCTCGTTCGAGTTGCCGACTGGCGCGCGAGTGCCAGTCCCTCAGCGATCTTGGAGGTGCCGGATGCATGAGATTTGCCTTCTCGGTTTGGGCAAGCCGATCCTCTTGGACTACCTCGCCGCCCTTGGTTTGTATCGCGCGCTCGCAGAGCAACGCGATCCCAACGCCACTCTCCGCTTCGATTCCTTCGGAGTGCCAACGCTGGAGACGCAGCTCGAGTCTGAAGAGTTGATCGCGTGGATCGAAGATGGCTGGAAACCGTCCGCAATCGCGTCCCCGTGGAACAACGGCGCCGGGTTTTCGGGCTCTTCCAAGGCGGTGAAGTGCGCCGACGGGGCAAGCCGGAATGGCATCGAACTCGTTCGGGCTACGACAGACGTGCGTCTTGAGGAGGTTCGACGAGTCGTTGACTACTTCGACCAGATTCTCTCATCAGGTGAGTGGGTCAAGGAAGACCTGGTCCAACGAATTCGCGCCACCGCTCCCGATGCCGCACTCCCCTGGCTCGACGCGGCGCTCGTGCTCGAAGGTACTGACCAAAGTGGCAAGCGCCGGCTTGGGTTCCCATCACTGCTTGGAACTGGTGGAAACGATGGCCGCTTTGATCTCGGCAACAACTTCATGATCCGTATTTGCCGCACTCTCGATTTGCAGGGTGGACTGTTAAAGCGAACAAAGAAGCAAGTCGTGGACACCCACGCGCACCTCACGCATCTATTCAGCGGCGAACCCGTCACAGGGTTGCCTCGAGATACCGCCGGACACTTTGCACCTGCGGGGCGTGGGGGTCCCAACGGCGTGAGTGGTAGCAAGTCTTTTGACGCAGACTCATTTGGGAATCCTTGGGCGTTTCTCTTTGGAGTGGAAGGCACTCTCCTCTTTGCAGGAAGCGCGACGCGGCGCCTTGGTTCACATGGTCGAGCGCGAGCCGCTTTCCCCTTTCACGCGACGCGCGTCGACGCCGGGTTCGCATCGGCATCTCCCGAAAACGGCCGCGACGAGTTGTGGATGCCTTTGTGGGAGAGCGCTGCACATCTGGCCGAGGTACGGCGGCTTTTCGGGGAGGCGCGTGCACAGGTGGGTCGCCGACGTGCGGGGAGTGGCATTGATTTCGCACGCGCTGCGACCACGCTCGGCACGACGCGCGGGATCGCACGCTTTCGCCGTTTCAGCCTCGTCGAGCGCGCGGGGCAATCCAACATTGCGATCCATGCAGGCGACTTCGTGGTGCGCGAGTCACTCCAGAAGGCGGTTGACCTGCTGCGCCAGATTGACCCGTTTCTCTCCAGTCTTCGACGTGTCGCCCAAGGGAAGAACACGCCTCCACGCTTCGGTAGCGCGTGGCACACGTTCGAGACGGCAGCGGTGGCGCTCACAGCTCGCCCAGACGGTCCTCGACAGCGCCTCCTGCTCCGAGCAGTCGGGAGATTGCTCCGTGAGGTGCGTCTGGGACTACCCGGAGACTCACGTGTCGCGAAGCTGATGTTGCGTGGACCAGAGTGGTTCGACCTGGCCGGTCTCGACGACCCTGACGCATCGGCGTTGCGGATCGCTCTTTCGATTGCTGCGCTGCGCGGGCGACCTGGGCTTCGGGAGGCGCTCCTTGGCGAAACGGAGCCCGGCGGAGCGCGGGCCTGGCCTGACGCCGCGCGGCTCGCACCAGAGCACCTTCTCTCAGAGCTTCTTTCTCAGCGATGTCGAGTCCCAGTGCAGGTTGATAAGCAACTGCACGCGACAAGCGGCTTCAGTTACGCGACCGCCGCTGACCTCGAGGCTCTGCAACGGGGAGACGTGGACTCCGACGCGCTGAGGGATTTCCTCTGGTCGGTGGCAGCTTCGGCAAACAGACCCACCAACCTCGCGAACAATAACGAGAGCGTGCCCACTCTCCTCCCGCGGTGGTGGATCATGATTCGCCTCGCCATCCTCCCCGAGATGGCGCGGGGTGCTTCGCTGCCCATTCCCGCCGCGCCACATTTGGGAGCACTCGTCGGTGCAGGAGAGGTGCAGCGCGCGCTCGAAGTTGCGGCCCGCAATTTGCGGGCTGCGCGGCTCGCCCCCAGAGACCTGCGTGCCCCACGCCGCCTCAATGCCCGACAGAGTGCATGGGCCGCGGCCGCACTGCTCGTACCACTCGGTTCCGCGACAGAGAATAGTTTCGCGCGTGCCGTTCTGGCACCTGAAATCACACCAACCCAGGAGACAACATGACCTTGGCAGATGACCTGCTTGCGAGCCGCGCGAATCGCGTGCTCTACGAAGCCGACCTCGAGCCGGCATCCGGAGCTCGCTTCCAACCCACCGGATTTCCAGATCTGGGTGCGGCGCTCTATCCGGATCCCACAGGGGGCGAGCGCCTTCTCGTGGAGTCAGCGCAGTCGATGGCGAACCGCCTCGAAGCGGTGTGCTGGGACGAGGCCGCTGTCGACCTCGTGCCCGAGCTGAACGGACTGCCCTTTGTCCGCGTTAGTGGCGATGCAAAGACGACCAGCATCCAGGAAGCGCACCGGCTCAACAGCCCTTACGTTCTTGCGGACTCGAAGTTCGAATCCGCGCTCGCCGAGAAGGCCGGCTTGTCTAAGGGCGTGGTGGACCGGTCGCGTTACGCGCACGCGTTGCTCTTCTTCGATCCTTCGTCGCTCGTACACGGCTCGTTCATGTCCAAGATCAAACCCGGCACAGCTCGGCTCGAGCGAATGCTCTCGGCGTTCATCGAAGCAGAGGGCGTGCATGTCGCTGAGAGTGGGGGCGTCAAGGTTGACCGAAACGACACGAGTGGGCGGGACGCCGGGGGGGCAGCAGAGGGGTTTGGCAACGTTCCCTTTCATCGTCGAGAGTACGTGGCGGAGCGCATCCTCAGTTCGTTCACAGTCGATCTTGCGGGTATTCGCGGGCTTCGACTCCCTGGTCCGGGAGCCCGGCTCGTCGTGAACTTGGCACTGTTCAAGATTCGCGCGTTCCTCGATGGGCCCAAGCGCTTGCGCACAGCCTGCGACTTGGAGGTCTCCGAGGACAATCCGCGCCGGGCTCGTCCAGACGGCTTTGTGTTGCCGGGTCACTCAACACTGGCTGAGGACTTGAAGAAAAGCATCGGCGCTTGTGCGTCCGAGGGGCTCTTCGCAAATCCCCCAATCACCGAGGTCACATACCTCAAGAAGAAGAAGAAGAAGAGTGCGTGATGCCGGTTACTCTATCTCTGACCTTCCCAGCGGGGCGTTTCCACGGCACACCTTGGGGACACCACGTCAACGAAGGGCTGGTCGAATGGCCTCCTTCGCCTTGGCGAGTTCTGCGGGCGCTATTGGCGTCGGCGTACCGACAGGCCGAGCCGGTCGATGAGACTCTGCTCGCTTCCCTCCTAGGGAAGCTGTCCGCTCCACCAGGATACCTCCTGCCTCCCTACACGACAGGACACACCCGTCACTACATGCCGAAGGACAGCCTCGATCGCGACAAGCGCGATCGAGTGCTCGATGCGTTCGTTGCGATATCGACTGAGGCACGCCTCCGAATCGCTTGGGAGCACGTTGATCTCCACGACCCTGAGCTGCAGTTGCTCAGACAACTCTGCGCGAGTCTCACCTACCTCGGTCGTGCCGAGTCCTGGTGCGACGTTGCGGTGAGTTCGGATCTACCGAGTGGCCTAGTACGTCCTGGCGAGGGCGAAGGTGAGCCGCAGTCACTATTGGCCCTTGCGTCCGGTGCCGCTGCTTTGGACGTGCTCTCCGTCGATACGGCGGAGCTCCACAAGAGGGGTGGTGATGTTCCCGCGGGAACGTCGTGGGTCCGCTACTTCATCGCCCCGCCGGAGGCGCCGAGAGCTGTCCGTCCTTCCGTGGAGCAGTCAACAACCGCGGCGCTCTATGCACTAGACGGACCTGTCTGGCCACAGATCACTGAATCGGTGGACGTTGCAGACGCGTTTCACGCCGCCCTCCTCGCGAGGCTAGATTCTAGATCCTCCGCTGTGCTCACTGGTCGAAGCCATGACGGTCGACCGCGGCGAGACAACCATCGACACGCTCACGTGGTTCCGCTCGATCTGCGAGGAGACGGGCGTGTCCGGCATCTCCTGGTGTGGGCAGTGGACCCGTTCAACCCCGCTGCTTTGGATGCCCTCGGGTCCATCTCCTACTTCCGTCGCAAACGCAAAAAGCTCCACATCGCTCTTGTGGAGGCATCTTCGCGGGAACGACTGCCACTCGCTCCATACGTTCAATCGAGTACGGTCTGGACTTCACGAACCCCTTTCCTTCTCACTCGACACCCGAAAACGAGGCGAGGAGTCGTTCTGGACTCGGCCGAAGACCAACTTCGTCGCGAGCTCGAGCGGCGAGGGCTCCCCGAGCCGATTCAGATCGAACGACTCGAACGCCTGGAAATGCCACGCACACGCCCACTGCGCTGGCTCGAGTTTCGTCGCTGGCGGGGCCGCAAACAGCCTGCCGTCCCCGAACCCTATGGCTTTCGACTCCAGTTTGCGTCGCCGATTGCCGGTCCGCTCTGCCTCGGCTTCGGATCGCACTATGGGCTGGGGTCGTTCGTGGCCGTGTCGTGAGTGCAAAGGAAAAACCCGATCCGGAAGTTGCCCCACGTTCGAAACATCTCCGACGCTCTGTGCATGGTGCGCCGCCACCTCTCGTTCCCGCGCGGATGGTCAACGAAGTCCTCTACTGTGAGCGGCTGGCGTATCTCGAGTGGGCGCAGAAGGAGTTCGCGGACAACTTCTTCACGGTGGAGGGGCGGACGGTAGTTCATCGTCGTGTCGATCAAGGGTCGGGCCGGGTGGTCGCTCCGCCGGGCCCGGCTTCCACATCGAAGGTCGCAGAGCCAGGCACGGAGGGGGTCGCAGAGTCGTCCACCGACTCTGATGGGACGCTGGCACGTTCGAAGACGAGCAACGCACGCGCTGCGAAGAAGCCTGCTCCTGAGAGTGAGGCTCCTTGGTCCGCTCAGTCGGTGTGGCTGAGCTCGGCTCGACTTCGCCTTACTGGCAAGGTCGACTTGGTCCGCGGCGTGGGCGGTGTGGTGTCGCCGGTGGAGTACAAACGCGGCGAGCGTCCGAAGGTCGTGGAGGGTGCGTGGCTGCCCGAGCGCGCTCAGCTCTGCGCGCAGGTGCTCTTGCTCCGCGACGCGGGCTATCGATGCGATGAGGCATTCATTTGGTACGCCAAGTCGCGCGAGAAGATCGCCATCACCATTGACGACGAGCTGGTTGAAGTGACCAAACGTGCGATTTCGCGTGTTCGAGAGATCACACGAAAGTCGGAGCTGCCGCCACCTCTCGAGGGGAGTCCGAAGTGCGTGGGTTGTTCTCTGTCTGGGCTCTGCCTGCCCGACGAGGTCGCGTTGTTGAACACGACGGAGTCCCGGCGCCGCGAACGAAAATCGCGAACGCGACGGCTTCACCCTGCTCTGGATGATCGCGCACCACTCTATGTGCAGCAACACGGGGCGAAGGTTGGCCTCTCCAAGTCGCGGCTCTCCGTCAAGGCTCGCAACGGCGACAAGAGCTATGTGCGCCTTCCCAACACATCGCAGGTGTGCCTGTTTGGCAATGTCCAAGTCAGCACACAGGCGATGCGGGAGCTCCTGGGGCGCGGTATCCCCGTCGTGTTCTTTTCGACTGGTGGTTGGTTCATGGGCCGTACACAACCCAGTGAATCCAAGAACGTCGAGCTCCGCGTGGCGCAATACCAGGCGCACCTCGATGAGCCATGGCGGCTTCGATTCGCTCGCGGGATCGTACGCAACAAGATCGCAAACCAGCGCACCATGCTGCGTCGGAACGCGAGTGCTGACGAGGTTGTTCTCTCTGAGCTGAAGCAGCTCGCTCGCAAAGTCGATCGTCAGGAGTCGCGCGCATCACTCCTAGGGATTGAAGGCGCCGCGGCGCGTGTTTACTTTCAGTCTTTCGCTCGCATGCTCAAACAAGGCGGCACAACAGTGCCCGACGGAATCGCGGGGCCAGCGCTCGCGGATGCGTTTCGATTCGAGACACGAAACCGTCGTCCTCCGACAGACCCGCTGAACGCCATGCTCTCGTTTTCATACTCGCTCTTGACCAAGGAATGGGTGCTCGCGTGTGCCGCCGTAGGCCTCGACCCGCTTCTCGGCTTCTTCCACGAACCCAGGTTCGGCCGGCCCGCGCTCGCGCTCGATCTCATCGAGCCGTTTCGCCCGATCGTCGCCGACTCGATCGTGATCAGTCTCATCAACAACGGCGAGATCGAGCCGAAGGATTTCATTCAGTCTCGTGTTGGGTGCGCGATGCGGCCCCATGCGCGCAAGCGTTTGATCGCAGCGCATGAGCGCCGGATGAAACACGAGATCACCCATCCAGTCTTTGGCTATCGCATCAGCTACCGGCGCGTCTTCGAGGTGCAGGCACGCCTACTGGGTCGGCATCTCTTCGGAGAGATCGGCGACTATCCGGAGTTCCGGACCCGATGAGGAGCGCGTTCATCGTGTGCTACGACATCGCGTGCGACCGACGGCGCACGCAGGTGTCGGAAATCTGCAAAGGCTACGGCGACCGAGTCCAGTACAGTGTGTTCCGCTGCCACCTGAGTCGAATCGAACGCTCGGAACTCGAGGAACGCCTGCGCGTCGAAGTACACCACCACGAGGATCAGATCCTATTTGTAGACCTCGGCCCCGTAGAGGGACGCGGAGGCACATGCATCCAAGCGATCGGCCTCGCGTACCAAGAGGCCGATGACGGCCCTGTCATTTTGTGAAGCGCGAGCGGTTCAACAGCGCCCGAGACCCCCTCACCGCTCGCACTTGCAAGTATTGATAATCGAATAGGAAACTGTGACACTCAGGGCGACCGTCCTCTTGGGCGTCACTTTCAGCGGGCGGCGCGGGACCTCTCGCAAAGCCGCTCGCAGGCTATTGAGATCTTTGAGAATGTCACAAAGCCCTCTCCGCGGTCATCGAACCGCGGCCCCATTGAAGCGCGTCCGCCTTTTCCACGATGTGTGGATCCACTGGTGGCTCTCCGCGGTCATCGAACCGCGGCCCCATTGAAGCGAGTAGGCCTGCACGATCACGTCGTTCAGCGCAGCTCCTCTCCGCGGTCATCGAACCGCGGCCCCATTGAAGCAACGCAGCTCGAGCGTCGTCC
>JAVJHY010568378.1:0-18539 GCA_035593235.1 Phascolosoma agassizii | reverse complement strand
TAGTGCGCGACGAAATTCGCGCTGACGCAGAACAATACGGCGACCCGCGACGTTCACCGATTGTGACGCGCGCGGCTTCGCAAGCGATCGCCGAATCCGATTTAATTCCGTCCGAGCCGGTTACCATTGTGTTGTCGCAAAAAGGCTGGGTGCGCTCCGCGAAAGGCCACGACATTGATCCGCGTGAACTTGCGTTTCGGTCGGGCGACGGGTTTCAAGCCGCGACGCGTGGGCGCACAAATCAAACGGCCGTGTTTATTGACACAGGTGGTCGGTGTTATTCGCTACCGGCCCACTCCTTTCCATCGGCACGCAGCATGGGTGAGCCCTTGGCGGGACGCTTAACGCCGCCCGATGGCACGAATTTCGTTGGTGCCATCGCGGGCGTCGATGACGACCAGGTGTTATTGGCGTCGGACTCAGGGTATGGGTTTATCGCGTCCGTCGGCGAATTGTATTCAAAGAACAAAGCCGGGAAGGCAGTGTTGTCGGTCCGCGGCGATCATCGCGCGATCGTGCCGACGGTGCTTTTTGATAAAGATAACGACGAAATTGCCTGCGTCACCAACGACGGGTATCTGTTGATATTCTCCGCCACCGAGCTGCCCGATTTAGCTCGCGGGAAAGGTTTGAAAATGATGCAAATCCCGGCCGCTAAATTGAAAATCCGCGAAGAGACTATGCGTTTCGCAGTCGTATTACCGGAAGGTGGACGTCTTAAGCTGACCGCCGGCAACCGCCATATCACGCTTAAACAAAAGGACTTTGAACGCTATCGCAGCGAGCGCGCGCGGCGTGGTCTAAAGTTACCGCGGGGATTCCAAAAAGTGGATACTATCGAAGTTCTTTAGCCGCTAGGATCGCGAACTCGTAAGCTCGCGCGGGTGCTGGTATAAGATTGATTCGATGTTCTCGATAAGGGTGGCCGCAATGCTGTGTTCAGGCTGGTTACGGGCGATCGTGCTCGGTATCTCGTTGTTATGTGTCGCCGTCGTCCAAGCGCGGGACGGGGCAAAGCTTTACGCCGAAGAATGTGCCGCTTGCCACGATAGTGGCGCGGCACATGCCCCCCGCCGTTCCGTCATCGCGGCGATGCCAACTGGCGCGGTCGTGCGTGCACTCGAAACTGGGGTAATGCGGGTGGTTGGCAATTTCAAACTCAACGGTCCCCAGCGGATCGCGGTGTCGGAATATCTAACCGGTAAACCCTATGATGCGAATTGGAACGTGCACAGCGAAAATCGCTGTGCGGCCGGCGTGTGGCCAGATGCGCAACTGTTCGACGAACCGCATTGGAATGGTTGGGGAAATGGCGGACACAACAAACGCTTCCAACCAGGTGACGCAGCGCGTTTGTCGGCAGCTGACGTGGGCACGCTCGAACTACAATGGGCGTTCGCGTTTCCGGGTGAAACGATCGCCGAATCTCAACCGAGCATCGTCGCTGGGCGCTTGTTCGTTGGCTCGCGGAACGGCACCGTCTACGCATTGGATGCGAAAACTGCCTGCGTGCATTGGCGTTTTGATGCGGCTGCCCCGGTTAAGAATTCCGTCGTTATAGGTGAGGTTAAGGTTGATGGAAACCTGCGGACCTTAGCGTTTTTTGGAGATCTCGCCGGCACTGCTTATGCCGTCGATGCGAGCAGCGGCAGTCTCGTGTGGCGCCGTCAGGTCGACGAGTTTCCGGCATCACGTCTAATGGGCAGTTTTATCTTAGCCGCCGACCAGTTGTTTGTGCCAATTACCGCGACCGAATCTACTTTGGTCGCGGCAACGGACGCCGTATGCTGCACGTTTCGAGGTAGCGTTGTCTCGTTAGACCCGGCGACGGGGACCGAGCGTTGGCGGCGTTATACGATCGAGCAGGAACCGCAGGTAACCGGTAAAAATGCGGCGGGAAATCCGACCTATGGCCCGTCGGGCGCGACGATCTGGTCTGCACCCACGTATGACCCGGATCGCAACGTGATTTACGTCGGCACCGGCGAGAACGCATCGCATCCCGCGACGAAAACGAGCGATGCGATTCTCGCTATTGACGTCGACACCGGAGATCTGCAGTGGGTCTACCAAGGCTTGTCTGGTGACGCTTGGAATATGTCTTGCGGCACGCCAGATAAGACTAATTGCCCGAGTGATCCGGGTTTGGATTACGACATGGGTAGTTCTGCGAGCCTTGCGACGCTTGAACAGGGTAAGCGTGTTTTGATTGCAGCACAGAAGTCAGGTGTGGTGCATGCGCTCGATCCCGACGCCAATGGACGTCTGTTGTGGCAGCGCAAAGTGGCCCGCGGCGGAATACTTGGCGGGATTGAATGGGGACCCGCAAACGACGGGCGTAGGGTATACGTGGCGCTCGGTGATATTCGCTGGAATACCGATGATTTACTCGATCCCAAGCTGGCATTAGATCCGAACGCGGGCGGTGGGGTAGTGGCGCTTGATCTTCGTGATGGGCGCATCGTCTGGGAGGCGCCGGCGATAGAATGCGGTGACCGTCCGCAATGCAGCCCGGCGCAAACGGCCGCAGTAACCGCTATCCCTGGGGTTGTGTTGGCGGGCGCGATGAGCGGACATTTGCGCGCGCTCAATGCGGACACGGGTGAGACGCTTTGGTCTTACGACACAGCGCGTGAATTCGATACCGTTAACGGCGCTCAAGGTCGCGGTGGTGCGCTTGATGCGACTGGCCCAGTGGTGGTCGACGGCTGGGTGTATGTGGTGTCTGGATATAGCAAGTGGGGTGGTCTACCCGGCAATGTGCTGCTCGCGTTCGCGCCTGCCCGAAGCGGACACAGCGGCGAGTAATTCTATGCTTGTGCGGGTTGTGCTGCTCGCCGAAGGGTAGCAAGACGGATAATCAATGAGTTCGTCTTGGCCGACAGAGTCGGAGACGGGTGAGCGGTAAGCGTCGTTTTCGTACTGTAAAGATTAAACCGGTCTAAACACCGGTGTCGGTTGCCCGTCACGTTCCTCGAAAGCGAGCTGCACGGGTTGGTCGATAGCGATACCATCGAGGTCGCAGTCGATCAGCGCGCTGAGTATTGTTGGACCCTCTGCTAAGGTCACGAACGCAATCGCATAAGCCGGCTCAGGCCGACGTTGCACACCCCATGAATAGATCACGCCCGCACCTGAGGCTTCTAGCCACGACGTTTTGTCGCTCATGCAAAACGGGCAGAGTGGCCGTGGATAGTAGTAGGGCTTATCGCAGGCGTCGCCGTGCTTCAGTAATAATTTGCCAGCCTGCGCCGCCGTCCAGTACGCATCGAGCGCGATGTCGGCGCTTAGTTTGGGCTTTT
Source organism: Phascolosoma agassizii (assembly GCA_035593235.1). Lineage (NCBI taxonomy): Eukaryota > Metazoa > Annelida > Sipuncula > Phascolosomatiformes > Phascolosomatidae > Phascolosoma > Phascolosoma agassizii. The sequence goes on along the minus strand of JAVJHY010568378.1, from coordinate 15,237 downwards.
TCGCATCGGTCATCGGGTTATACCCTCTCTAAAACTAATGTCGCGCTACCGTGTCGTGTACCTAGGAATCCGCCCGTGCCATGGGCCAACGCTAAGTCGCAATTTTTTACTTGCACGGCCGGGTGTGCTTCGCCGCGCAACTGGCGCACGGCTTCAATGACTTTCGTCATGCCGCCGCGGTTGCCCGGATGGTTATTACACAGCCCGCCGCCGTCGGTATTAAAGGGCAGCTTGCCGCTACCTGAGATTAAATTCCCATCTGCAACGAAACGCCCGCCTTGGCCTTTTTCGCAAAAGCCGATGTCTTCAAGTTGCATCAAAACCGTAATCGTAAAACTATCGTAAAGCGACACATACTTTATATCTGCGTGACGTGCGCGCGCTTCTTCGAATGCTTTCGCAGCTGACCACACGCCTGCTGAATACGTGAGGTCGACCTCACCGCCGCGCATGTGCTTAATCGCTTCCCCTGCGCCGCGTACAACGACTTCGGGCTTGTTTAGCTGAGCTGCGATTTCCGGTGCGACCACCACAAGAGCACCGCCCCCGTCAGAGATAATGCAGCAATCGAGTCGGTGCAAAGGATCCGCGACGATCGGGGAATTGATGACGTCTGCGACACTGACTACGTCCCTTAGCATGGCGTGCGGATTGTGCTGTGCATGTTCCGACGCCGCCACTTTAATCCAGGCAAGCTGTTCCGCCGTAGTCCCGAACTCGTGCATGTGGCGCTGCGCGCACATCGCATAAATATTCAAGACGGTGGGTTTGAAGGGTGCTTCAAAGGCGGCGTCCGGTGGTTGCACGGCCAGCGGCGCGCGCCCTGGTTGGGCGCCACCTGTTCGCGGTTTCCCGGCCAGGGTGATCAGTGCAACCTTTGCCTTGCCGGTGGCAATCGCTTGCGCTGCGTGGTTGACATGGACGATATAGGACGACCCCCCCTGTTTCCGTAGAGTCGATATAACGAGCGTCCAAACCAAGATAGTCGGCGATTGACATTCCGCCTAGCCCTGGGGCATCGCCTGCGCAGAAATAGGCGTCGACGTCGCGCAGCGATAGTCCCGCATCCTCGAGCGCGCCTTTCGCGACTTCCGCGTGGATTTGTGCAAGCGGAATACCTTCGGCTTTGCGCGTGGGGTGTTCGTATATTCCGACTATAGTTGCTTTTCCGTTAATACTCATGTAATTCCTAATTTAAATTCGCTGGCGCTTAAAATCCATGCTAAGCCCTATACTCCGTCAAGGCGAAACGCATCGAATTGAGACGAAAACGCGATGCGGTTAGACGAACGGGGTCTTGGCTTTTTCGCCGGCAATCTCCCGCACAAACCGCGGCACCAAGTACCCGGGCAGTAGCGTATGCAAACGTGCAACTATCTCCCTGATCGAATCTTCATCGGTATCGAAATGCGCCGCGCCTTCGACCGGATCAAGCAGGTGCACGTAATAAGGTAAGACCGAGGCGGCAAATAGGGATTCCGAGAGCGTCGCTAAGGTCTCGGCACTATCATTTACGCCGCGTAGGAGCACTGTTTGGTTTAACAATTGAATGCCGCTTTTGGCAAGTCCAACTAACGCATTCGCAAGTTCGTCATCGATTTCATTCGGGTGATTAATATGCACGACAACAACTGGCTTGAGCCGCGCGTTTGCCAAACTGGCGGTTAGCGCGGGGGTGATGCGACTAGGGATCGTGACCGGCAGCCGCGTATGTATGCGCAGGCGTTTCACGTGCGCAACTTCGTCGAGTCGGGTGACCCAGTCGCTCAATTGATCATCGGATAGGAGTAAGGGATCACCACCGCTTAGGATCACCTCCTTGAGCGAGGCGTCGCTACGTATTCCAGATAACGCCAATTCGAGGTTTCTCGTCCCTAGCGATGTTGCGTAAGGAAAGTGACGCCTAAAGCAATAACGGCAATTAATTGCACATCCGCCCGTCACGATTATCAGCGCGCGAGCATGATATTTTTGTAGCAGTGCGGGGCTTCGCCTAGCGCTTAAATCACCAACCGGGTCGCGTCCAAAACCAGGCGCTTTAGTTAATTCTTTTACGCTCGGAAGCACTTGCAGTAGTAGTGGGTCTCGGGGGGTACCGGTTTCGATGCGCGCAGCGAACGGGCGCGGTACGCGAAACGGAAACTCGTTCCCGTCTAACAGGAGACCGACGTCATTGGCCGTTAATTCGAGCGATTCCAGGAGCTTTAGCGGATCGGTAAAGGCCGCCTGCAATTCCTGAACCCAATGTTCGTGCTTATTCTGGTGCATGCTTCGCGTTATCATACACACGCGCTAACTAAAACGAGATTTCATTGTAATGGCCACCTACAGTACGAACCAATTCAAAGCGGGTTTGAAAATAATCCTCGACGGCGATCCGTTTAACATCGTCGAAAATGAGTTTGTTAAGCCCGGCAAGGGCCAGGCGTTTAGCCGAGTTAAAGTACGCAACTTGAAAACCGGTCGGGTCATAGAGAAAACGTATAAATCCGGGGAGTCCGTTGAAGCAGCGGATGTCGTTGAAACCGAAATGCAATACCTCTACACCGACGGCGACACCTGGACGTTTATGAATACTGAAACGTTTGAACAGCTCAGCACGGGTGCGGCTGCGATGGGTGATGCCGTGCAGTGGCTCAAGGGCCAAGAAATGTGCGTGGTGACATTATGGAACAACGAACCGATCTCAGTAGTGCCGCCAAATTTCGTGATACTGGAAATTAGTGAGACTGACCCGGGTGTGCGTGGCGATACAGCGTCTGGCGGGACTAAACCTGCGACCTTAGAAACGGGCGCGGTGGTGAAGGTGCCCCTGTTTATTGAGCACAGCGAGTTATTAAAAATCGATACTCGCAGCGGTGAGTATGTGTCGCGTGCGAAAGACGACTGATTAGACCAAGGTTATGATCGGGCAAGGATGGCAGCCGAGCGCCGCCCTCGACACCCTGCGCCTACGCGCGCGTGTCATTGCGGAGATCCGAAGTCATTTTGCCGCATGCGACGTGCTTGAGATAACCACGCCCCTCATGATGCCTTATGGCACGACGGATCCATCGCTAGTGAGTTTTCAAACCTCACCCCTCAATGATCCGCCAAATTCGCTTGGCGGTTTTCTGCAAACGTCTCCAGAGTTGGCAATGAAGCGCCTATTGGCAAGCGGCAGCGGCGATATCTTCCAACTCGGTCCGGCGTTTCGCGCCGAACAAGCCGGCCGCTTTCATTTGCCGGAATTCACCTTACTGGAATGGTATCGTCTAGACTTCGATCACCATCGATTAATGGATGATGTCGAAGATCTGGTCCGTCGTATTCTTACTACGTTGCGCTTTGAGCGGTGTAGCTACGCACAATTATTCTTACACTACTTAGGCATTGAACCGCACCTGGCGTCGAGCGAGGAATTGGCGCTGTGCGCCTCGCAAGCGGGCATCGAACTAGGCAACTTTCGTGGTGATCGAAGCGTTACCCTGGATGCGTTATTTGCCTGCGCACTCGATCGTTCGGCGCAACCGAGCACAGGTCTATTTGTCTATGATTTTCCCGTCGAGCAAGCGGCCTATGCACGGCTTGCCGCTGGGCCGCCGCCGGTTGCCGAACGGTTTGAGTTGGCTGTTAATGGCGTTGAAATTGCCAACGGCTACCATGAGCTCACCGACGCTGCGGAACAAATGTCGCGCCACCGCCGCGAGAATGATGCTCGTCGTCGCCACAATTTACCGACGGTTGAAGTCGATTCGTTGTTCATCGCGGCGCTGGAACACGGTTTACCCGATTGTGCGGGGGTCGCGGTCGGCGTCGATCGTCTCGTAATGCTGCGTTCGAACCTTACCGATATAGTGCAAGTGAATAGCTTTTGTCCGTACGTTACACCAGATAAATAAATTCTATAAACGTAAATAATACAATTAGTTACATAGTATATTTCATGTTAAAGATAGATTTTGTGCAGCCCCAAGACAACCATGACTAAGGGGGTATCTGCCGCAGCCGCCGACTCTCGGGCGGCAACTTTACTGTCGGCCAATGGCCCGCTGGCAAATGCCCTAGCGGGTTTCTCGTCGCGTCCCCAGCAACAGGCGATGGCGGCAATGGTAGAAAACGTGCTGGCTGAGGGCATGACCGCGCTATGTGAAGCGGGAACTGGAACCGGTAAGACCTTAGCCTACCTCGTGCCGTGCCTTGATTCCGCGCGCAAAACCATTATTTCGACCGCGACGAAAACGCTGCAAGACCAATTGTTTCAACGCGATATTCCGCTTGTCCAACAGGCACTGGACGCGCGCATTTCGGTTGCTTTACTGAAAGGTCGTTCGAATTACCTATGCCGACACCGACTCGAGTTAGCAGTGGGCGCGCCAGAACATTCGCGAACCGAGCTACGACATCTTACCTACTTGACGGAATGGGCAGAGCAGACCCGATCCGGCGATATTGCCAATGCCACAGCATTGCCGGACGATGCGCCAATTTGGCCGAGCGTTACCTCAACAGTTGACAATTGTCTTGGCCAAGCGTGCGACCACTTTGATGCGTGTTTTGTCGCGAAAGCGCGCCGCGAGGCGGTGAGCGCGGATGTCGTAGTTGTGAACCATCATTTATTGTTCGCCGATATGGCGCTGCGTGAAGAAGGTTTCGCAGAATTGCTGCCCACAGCAGACGCGATTATTTTGGACGAGGCGCATCAAATACCAGACGTGGCCTCGAAATTTTTCGGTTCTTCGCTGAGTTCGCACCAACTGCGCGACCTGTGCCGCGATAGTTTGGCAGCGTTCGATAGCGAGGCGCCGGATATGCCAAACCTGCGCGACGCCGTCGGCATACTAGATACCGATATGGCAATTTTGACCCGCGCTCTGCGCGCCTCGGCGGCGCGCGGTAATTGGTCGCAAATTGCGGCCAGCGCAACCCTGATTGAGGATTTCGCTCGGATTGACAGTGCGTTGCGCGCGCTGCGCGATCAACTCGAGATTGGAAGTGAACGCGGCGCGAGCTTGGAAAATTGCTACCATCGAGCGTTGCGCTATGTGGCACGGTTGGAACTGTTTTCAAACGACGCAGACGACGTCGATTACCAGTGGATAAGATGGTTCGAAACGACGTCGCGCGGCGCCACCTTGCACGCCACGCCGGTTTCAATAGCCGAGCCGTTTCAATCAATAATCGGCTCGCACGCGGGCGCTTGGGTGTTCACCTCAGCGACGCTCGCCGTGAATGAGGACTTCTCCCACTTTAAGCGTGAACTCGGTATTGCGGACGCGGTGGAAGGTTGTTGGGACAGCCCATTCAACTATGCCGAACAAGCGTTAATGTATTTACCGCGAATTCCGCTCGAACCGCGAGATCCTGCATATACGGAAGCGATAGTTGATGTGGCTGTACCGTTGATCGAAGCAGCGCGCGGACGCAGCTTTGTGCTATTCACCAGTTATCGTGCACTGGAACGTTGTGGCGAACTTCTAAGTACGCGGATTCGGTATCCGCTGCTCGTGCAAGGTCAGGCGCCGCGCGCGGAGTTATTGCGCCAATTCGCCGAACTCGGCAACGCCGTTTTGCTCGGCACCGCGACGTTTTGGCAAGGAATTGACGTTCGCGGTGCCGCATTGTCTTGCGTAATCATCGATAAATTACCATTTGCGCCGCCCGACGATCCCGTTACCCGCGCGCGCATTGGCGCACTTAAAGCGGCCGGCGGTAATCCTTTTTTTGACTACCAAGTGCCAGAAGCGATCATCGCTCTGAAGCAAGGCGCAGGGCGATTGATCCGTGACGCCGAGGATTGCGGTGTGCTGGTTTTGTGTGACCCCCGGCTAGAAAGCAAAAACTATGGCAAATCGTTTATTAAATCACTACCACCAATGACACAAACGACCGATCGTGGGCTCGTCGAGAGTTTCTTAGGCGGGCTTTGAGTTCGGCGACGATAGGTCGCCGACGCTAGGCGTGAAATGGAAAGGCGTACGGAATGAGTACAATGCCAAGCACCCAAATCAATAGGGAAACAGGCGCCCCAATCCGCATGTAGTCCGTGAATCGATAACCGCCAGGTCCGTAAACCATCAAATTTGTGGGATAACCAATCGGCGTCGCTACCGTCATACTCGCTGCCAGCATAACCGCGACCACATAAGGCATGAAAGACACATCGAGATCACTCGCGGCTGCGAGTGCAATGGGTAGCATTAAGACCGCCGCGGCTTTCGCCGTAATCGCGCTGGCTAAGACCATCGATATCGCAAAAATCGCGGCCAGCATTACCGCCGGATCGCCGCCAAATGCTTGACGTACGCCGTGCCCGATGATGGCCGCCAACCCGCTCGCGTCCATCGCATGACCTAATGCAATCGCACCGGCGATGACGAGCAGAACTTCCCAATCAATCGCCCGCCGCGCAGCCGTCGCATTACAGCAGCTGGTTGCGACCATCACCATCGCGCCCAACAGGCTTGCTTGCAACATCGACAGTAAACCAAACGTCACACTCGCAATAACCGCGGTCATAATTAGAATGGCGATCGGTGCTTTCGCACGATCCTCGGTCGCGGCCGTTTCCAGTTGACTGACGAGATAAAAGTCGCGCCTATTTCGCTGTTGCTCGTAAAAATTCGTGCGTGCTTCGAGGAGGAGGGTATCGCCGGCACGCAGTCGGATGTCGCCGATTTTCTTTTTAATGCGATGGCCATTGCGCGCAACCGCAATAACAGCAGCGTTATAATTGGTTCGAAAGCGTCCCTCTTTAATTGTGCTACCGATCAAGGGACAGGAATCGCTGACCACCGCTTCGAGTAATACGCGATTATTGCGCGAGGCTTCGAGTTTAAATACTTGGTCGTTGGCGGGTCGCAGCCCATCGAAGCGCTGCAAATCGACGACCGAATCGACGACGCCGGCAAACATTAGTCGATCTCCGGCGTGCAGCTCGATGTTTGATGAAACTGCGGGTAGCAGTACGTGATCACGCTCAATTTCAATTAAGTATAGTTCCGGCAACCCGCGTAAACCTGCTGCTTCTATTGTTTTACCAATTAGATCACTACCGTTATCCACGATCATTTCAACGACGTATTCGCGAGGATCATCGCTCGGCTGCAACGCGGGTCGTCTTTCGGGAAGTAAAAAACGGCTAAACAAAATGACGAAAATGATGCCGGCGAGCGCAATAGGTAGGGCAACCTTCGTAATTTCGAACATACCGAAGCCAGCATGATCGGCTTGTTCGATTAACCAACCGTTGACGATGATATTAGTGCTCGTGCCGATCAACGTACACGCGCCGCCTAGAATTGAGGCGAAGGACAACGGCATGAGTAGCATCGACAGGCTAAGTCCGTGTCGTTTCGCCCAATCCTGGGTCACGGGTAATAACATCGCGACCAGTGGCGTGTTATTTAAAAAGCCGCTCATCACAGCGGTCGGCCACAGTAGGCGGTTTTGAGCAGAAAAGAGCGTCGCTGGTTTGCCCAAAACGTGTTGCGCTAACCACGTCATCACGCCAGTTTCGCGCAACCCGGCGGCGACAATGAATAGGGCGGCGATAGTCACCACACCATCGTTGCCAAGGCCTGAGAGTGCGTCGCTGGTGGTGATGACGCCGAAGTGCCACACGCCATTGGTTCGCAATGGCATCACGAGCAGCGCGGCCACACCACCCCAGATTACGAAATCCGTCGCACGGTTCGCGCGCACAAGCGTGACTAAAACGATGATCAATATGCCAGCGGTCGCTATTGCAGATTCCATATTCGTACTTCAGATTGATTTTGGTTGTGATGGTAAACTACACCCGCCATCGGTGCCGACTAAACTGCGGTGGGCAAGAGCGTAGGGAATTGTGTTCACACGGGCAAGTATTTGTCGATGTTCTATGTGCCGTTACTCGATATACTTCACGGAACTTAAGATCAACGAAATGGGCAGTCACGTTCGTCTGCCGCGAATGTAATTACGGATTTCGAGTATGACGAATGATGCCTGAAGACAACGATCACCGGATGTTGATGACAGCAAAAATCGCGACAATGCTTGAAATGCAGGACAGCATGAACGCAAGGGTGGACGCAGATTGGCTCGAGCACGGCCGTGAGTGGTACCGCGCGATCTGGATAGAGTGCGCGGAACTGATGGACCATTACGGCGGCTGGAAATGGTGGAAAAAGTCCGCGCGCGACGACGATCAAGTCATGCTAGAGGTTGTCGATATTTGGCATTTCGGTCTGAGTATGCGAATCGACAAGGATCGTGATTATGATCGCGCAGCGGTACAAATTGCCGAGGAGTGGGCGCACGCTCGGACATCACGCGGATTCTTGTGTGACGTCGAAGATCTTGCGAATTACGCGTTAACCGAACAGGGTTTCGCCGTTGATATTGTGCCAGCCCTGTTGGCGGAAATCGGCCGCGGGTTTGACGATTTGTACCGCGCTTACATAGGCAAAAACGTATTGAATTTTTTTCGTCAAGATAATGGCTACCGTGACGGTAGTTACATTAAGACTTGGCACGGCCGCGAGGATAACGAGCATCTAGTTGAAGTGCTCGCGGGAATCGATGCGAACGATCCCGCTTATCGTGATTTGGTCTATCGCGGATTGAGCGAGCGCTATCCGCGTCAGGGTAATTAGAATCTTCGCACGGAGGCTGATTAGTCGCTGGCCTCAAGATAGCGTTCCGCGTCCAACGCTGCCATGCAGCCGGAACCCGCTGAGGTAATCGCCTGTCGATAGATTGCATCGGCCACGTCCCCGGCGGCGAATACGCCAGGAATATTCGTAGCCGTCGCAAACCCCGGCTCGCCGAGGCCTACATTGATGTAGCCACCGGTCATGTCGATCTGGTTTTGAAAAATTTCAGTGTTGGGCTTATGCCCAATTGCAATAAATGTGCCGTGTACGTCAAGCTCTTTCGCCGCGTTCGATTGTGTGTTTCGAATGCGAATACCGGTCACCCCGGCATCGTCACCAAGCACTTCATCGAGAACGTGGTTCCATTCGATAGCGACATTGTCATTTTGCTTCGCGAGCAGACGGTTGCTTAAGATTTTCTCTGAGCGAAATTCATCGCGTCGATGGACGACGGTTACCTTTGAGGCGATGTTCGACAAATACAGAGCTTCCTCGACGGCTGTGTTACCACCGCCTATCACGGCGACGGGTTTGCCTTTGTAGAAGAATCCGTCGCAGGTCGCGCACGCGGAAACGCCGCGACCCTTAAACGCCTCCTCCGATTCGAGACCCAGGTACTTGGCAGTTGCACCGGTCGCAATAATCAATGCATCGCAGGTGTAATCACCTTCGTCGCCGCTAAGCCGAAACGGTCGCTGCTCGAGCGCGACCGTATGGATTTGATCGCGAATCATTTGCGTGCCGAACCGTTCAGCGTGGCGCTGCATGCGGACCATTAAGTCGGGACCTTGAACGCCGGCGTCGTCGCCGGGCCAGTTGTCGACCTCGGTCGTCGTCGTCATTTGCCCACCGACCTCGACACCGGTAATGAGCATCGGGCTCAATGCGGCGCGCGACCCGTACACCGCGGCCGTGTAGCCTGCTGGTCCCGAACCTAAAATAAGTAAGCGTGCGTGTGTCGTTGCCATAGTCCGTTATTCCTTGGGGATACCCGTCGCTCGGCGATGCTAACACGAGAAGCGCCGCGGACGCGCCGTTTTTATCAGCTAGCGTCTTGTACGGTGGCGTTGCGCGCGCTACTGTCTCGGCCCTTAGCGATAGAGATAATTCTGGGGATGCGATGACAATTCCAACAACCATGCAAGCCGTTGAAATAACCGAGCCGGGCGGGCCGGAAGTACTCGAATTGTGTTCCGCAGATGTCCCCCAACCGGGGGCAAACGATGTGTTGGTGCGTGTTCATGCAGCCGGTGTGAACCGACCCGATTGCTTACAGCGACGCGGTTTATATAACGTCCCGGCGGATGCGAGTGTTTATCCAGGCCTTGAGATCGCGGGCGAAATTGTCGCCTGCGGGAGTGAGGTGACGCGCTGGCAGGTCGGCGAGCGAATCGTCGCGTTAACCCATGGCGGGGGCTACGCTGAGTATTGTTGTGCAAATGCAGGGCACTGCTTGCCGTGGCCACACGACCTAAGTGCGTTCGAGGCAGCCGCGTTGCCGGAAACCTGCTTTACCGTGCAATACAATTTGTTAACTCGCGTTGGGCTGCGCGCTGGCGAGACGGTCCTGATTCACGGCGGCAGTAGCGGTATCGGAACGACTGCAATTCAGGTTGCGAAAGCACTCGGTGCGACCGTCCTGACGACAGTCGGTAGCCAAGAAAAGTGTGAATATTGCACGCGATTGGGGGCGGATGTGGCGATTAATTACAAGCAGGATGACTGGCTGTCCGCGGCGCGCAAAGCCACCGGGAATCGGGGTGTGGACGTGGTACTAGATATGGTCGCTGGTCCGTATGTTGCGCAAAACCTCGAACTATTAGCGCTTGACGGGCGTTATTCTATGATCGCTTTCCTACTGGGGCCGAAAGCGGAAGTTGATTTTATTCAGGTACTCACTAAGCGCCTTACACTCACGGGATCATTATTGCGGCCACAAACGCCGGCGCAAAAGTCAGCTATCGCTCGCGATGCAGAATCCGTCATTTGGCCGATGCTGGAGGCCGGCGAGTTTAAATCGATAATCCATTCGAGTTTTCCGATTGCCAAGGCAAGCGCTGCGCATCAGCTTATGGAGAGTAGTCAGCACATGGGGAAAATTGTGTTAGACGTTGCGGCGTCATAACCAATATGGGTGAATCTCACACCCAACCGTATGGCACACCACGTGCTAATGGAATACCGAACTCGAGGCAATCTTGCGAGAATTGCGGCATAATCGTTGCTCTGATTTGTATGGCATTTTTTTGGAGGACAGTGCGTGCGCACGAATTATTTATTCACCAGTGAATCGGTCTCAGAAGGCCATCCCGACAAGGTATGCGATCGAATTTCAGACGCCGTCGTCGACGCGTACTTACGCGCCGATCCCATGTCGAGAGTTGCGGCTGAAACGCTTACAACAACAAACCGTATCGTAATCGCCGGGGAAGTACGCGGTCCGGACTCCGTTACTCACGAGCACCTTATCGAACTCGCGCGTGGAGCCGTTAAAGATATCGGCTACGCGCAAGATGGTTTTCATTGGCAAAACGCACAAGTCGATTGTTTGCTACATAAACAGTCTGTGGATATTGCGCAAGGTGTGGATTCAGCTGGCGACAAAGACGAGGGCGCGGGTGACCAAGGCATTATGTTTGGCTACGCGTGCACCGAAACTGCGGCATTAATGCCAGCGCCAATCTACTATTCGCATCGGATATTGCAGGATCTCGCCGCTGTGCGCCACGACGGCTCGGAACCGGGGCTTGGGCCCGATGCAAAGAGCCAGGTCACTCTGCAATACACAAACGGTAAACCCGTGCGAGCGGCGTCAGTCGTCGTGTCAACGCAACATGATGAGTCCCTATCGCAAGAAGACGTCCGCGAGATTGTGCGTCCGCACGTGGTTAATGCGCTGCCGGATGGTTGGATGTGTGATGATGGCGAATTCTATGTCAATCCAACTGGACGCTTTGTTATTGGTGGTCCCGACGGCGATGCTGGATTGACCGGGCGTAAAATTATCGTCGACACATACGGCGGCGCGGCGCCTCACGGAGGCGGCGCTTTCTCGGGCAAGGATCCGACCAAGGTCGATCGTTCGGCGGCTTACGCGGCGCGTTATCTCGCGAAGAACGTGGTGGCGGCGGGTCTGAGTGACAAGTGTACGATCCAGCTTTCCTATGCGATCGGCGTGGCCAAACCCTTGTCGGTGTATGTCGATTTGCATGGTCAAGGAAACGTGGCGGAAGCACGCCTCGAAGAGGCGATTCAAGATGTAATGAATTTGAGCCCGCGTGGCATACGCGAGCATCTTAAGCTCAGTAACCCTATTTATGAGCGCACCGCAGCTTACGGGCATTTCGGCCGTGAACCGGATGCAGATGGCGGCTTTTCTTGGGAAAAAATTGATCTCGCCGACGCGTTGAAAACAGCGGCGGCGTAAAATCCATATATCGCGAGCGATTCGCAATACGCCGCTTGATTCATCCGCGTTATCGCATTGTGAGATTTTTAAAACTGATCCCTAGGCGACGCTAATACGTATTGTACTAGCCGCCTAGCCATACGAACCGAGGTAATCGAAAGTGAGTACGACACAATCAACGCGGAAACCCGTCGCCAGTAAACGCACGACTAAGAAAAAGGCGAAAGATTACGTAGTATCGGATTTATCGCTCGCCAGTTTTGGACGCAAGGAGATCGACCTCGCAGAACAAGAAATGCCCGGGTTGATGGCAATGCGCCATGAGTTTGGTAAGTCGAAACCGTTGAAAGGTGCACGAATTACCGGCTCGCTGCATATGACAATCCAAACTGCCGTACTCATTGACACGCTAGAGGCGCTTGGCGCGAAAGTAAGATGGGCAAGTTGTAATATTTTTTCCACCCAAGATCATGCGGCGGCGGCGATTGCAAAAGGCGGAACCCCTGTTTTTGCCGTTAAGGGTGAAACCGTCGAGCAATATTGGGAATACACCGATCGCATTTTGGATTGGGGCAAGGGTAAAGGCCCTAATATGATCCTCGACGACGGTGGCGACGCAACGATGTTTGTGCAGCTCGGCTATAAAGCAGAGGAAAAGCCGTCGATACTCGACAAGGTACCGGACAATCCTGAAGAAGCCGCGCTGTACAAACAGCTAAAGAAGTCGTTAAAACGCGACCCGCAACGCTTCCACCGGATTGTGCCGGAGATCCGCGGTGTTACGGAAGAAACGACGACGGGTGTGCACCGACTTTATCAGCTCGCCGAAAGCGGTGAGTTGTTGTTTCCAGCGATGAACGTTAATGATTCGGTGACGAAATCAAAATTCGACAACCTATACGGTTGTCGGCATTCATTGGTCGATGCGATTTTCCGTGCGACCGACGTGATGTTGTCAGGGAAGGTGGCCATCGTCGCTGGTTACGGCGATGTCGGTAAGGGCTGCTGTCAGTCGCTTGTCGGACAGGGCGCGCGAGTCATCGTGACAGAAATCGATCCAATTTGCGCATTGCAAGCGTCGATGGAAGGTTATGAAGTCATGCAAATGGACGACGCCTGCAAAATTGGCGACGTTTTCGTCACCACAACTGGATGTTGCGACGTGATCACCGAGCGACACATGCGGCGCATGAAAAACCTCGCGATTGTTTGCAACATCGGACATTTCGATAGTGAAATACAAATTGAAGCGCTTAAGAAATACAGCTGGGACGAGATCAAACCGCAAGTGCATCGCGTCACATTCCCCAATGGAAACACTATTATTGTCTTGGCTGAAGGTCGCTTAGTGAACCTCGGCTGCGCCACCGGCCACCCGAGCTTTGTTATGTCCAATAGCTTTACGAATCAGACGATCGCGCAAATAGAAATGTTTAACAACGTCGATGACTATCCCATCGGTGTTTACACTATTCCAAAATTACTCGACGAAAAGGTTGCGCGTCTGCACCTCGGTAAACTCAACGTCGTACTCGATGTATTGTCGAAAAAGCAAGGAAAGTATTTGGGCGTTAAACCCGATGGACCGTACAAACCGGAACACTATAGATATTGATATAGCGTCGTATTGACGACCCGCGCCAATGCTTTGTGCACTGGCGTAGGTTGTACGATTATTTCGATGCGAGTCGCAATGCGATCGAGATCGCCTTTTTCCGGCAGCCTTGGGGCCCGGCGCTTGCGAGCCGGCTAGCGCACCCCATAGAATCACTTCACTATTGTCGCTTGCACGCGAGTCCAGTAAATTCCCACGCGATATGGCTTTGTATCTTTATAATTCACTGACCCGCGCTAAAGAGCTTTTCGTCCCGCTCGATGCCTCTCGAGTAACGATGTACGCGTGTGGCCCAACTGTTTACAACCCGCCGCATATCGGGAATGCGCGCGCCGCTGTGGTCTACGATTTGCTGTTTCGCGTACTCAAACGTCACTATGCAAACGTCGTGTACGCGCGCAATATCACTGACGTGGACGATAAGATTAACGCGGCAGCGCGCGCCGAAGGTACACCGATTACCACGATTACGGAACGTTATACCGCGAGGTATCACCGCGATATGCAAAGCTTAGGGGTGTTGGATCCCGTGATCGAGCCGCGCGCGACAGATCACATCGAGCCGATTATCGCCATGATTGAGCGCCTCATTGCAGCCGATTTTGCCTATGTCGCCGACGGTCACGCGTTATTTCATGTTCCTTCTTACCCGCATTACGGAGAATTATCGGGTCGCAATATCGAAGATATGATCGCGGGTGCGCGGATCGAGGTGGCGCCGTATAAACGCAACGATGCAGATTTTGTCTTGTGGAAACCTTCCGAGGAGGATGCACCCGGATGGGAAAGCCCCTGGGGACGGGGTCGCCCCGGTTGGCATATCGAGTGTTCGGCAATGGCGGCGGCTCACCTTGGTGAGACCATCGACGTACACGGCGGCGGTAACGACCTGAAATTCCCTCATCATGAAAACGAGATCGCCCAAAGCGTGTGCGCGCACGGCGGCAAAACGTTTGCGAAGTACTGGGTGCATAACGGTTTCGTGGAAATTGATCGGGAAAAAATGTCTAAATCGGTCGGTAATGTGTTGCTCGTCGAACAGATGTTAGAGCGTTACCCGGGTGAAGCGATTCGTATGGCGCTCATAAAAACCCGGTATCGTGAACCATTAAATTGGGACAATGAGCTAATCGTCCAGGCGAAAACGCAATTGGACCGAATGTATGGCGCATTACAAAGGTTGGGCGATACTGTCCTGCCGGATACTGCTGCGGCGTCGCCAGCATTTCACGCTGCGATGGACGATGATTTGAACACGTCACTCGCCATTTCGACACTAATGGGATCGGTAACTCGAGCCAACACCGCCGACAGCGCGGCAGACCGAATACGCGCGAAGTCGGAATTACTCGGTGGTGGTGCGGAGCTTGGTATTTTGCAGCAAGATCCGGATGCATGGTTTGCCGACGATCCGTCAGGTGCTATTGATGTAGCTCAGATCGAACGTCTAATAGCCGCACGCGAGGCTGCTCGAGAAGAAAAGAACTGGCAGCGCGCGGATGAAATCCGCGACGAGCTTGCGGCGATGGGGATCCAGATCCAAGATGGTCCTAACGGTACACAGTGGCGCATCTAAGGTAGCAGCGAATGACGAC
>JAVJHY010567332.1:0-18565 GCA_035593235.1 Phascolosoma agassizii | reverse complement strand
GGGGAGATATTGAAAAGATCTATCCGGTCGACTGGGTAGAATTTCGCGTCGAATCGTCGGACCGACCAGTGATTGTGCGAGTTGATACCGAGACACAGGCGCACAACGTGAATCGCACCGGCGAGCTTGGCGCGCCACGCGCCATGCCCGTAGGTGAACGGTTTTCAGTGGCCCTGGACGGGAATTATCACGGGCGCGAAAGCGAAGCGCAATTGAGTCTCGAAGGTGTGGTTGGATCGCTGAATGGTTTTACCGACACACGCTTCGATTTTCTTTTAAACGCGGATTCGCTAAACAACGTCGGCCCGATCTCCGGCATCGAGTTGCCGCAAGACACGCCGATAACGATCACCGCACGAGTTGTCAGTTCGGATGCCGGCCTCGTCCTTGACGACTATGTGCTGCGGATAGGCCTTGCCATCATGCGGCCGCAAGACGCGCTCTAGCGGCAACCCGAGAGTCGAAAGATGACGTAACGTCACACTTGCGCTGCCCTAGCGAAGGATCCAGGATAGGCTAGGGGACGGTTGGCAAGGCCCTTGCGCCTATCTCGTGCATGCTAAGGGTACGCGCACAGCGCGGCAGCGCGAGGCAGCTTAACGGTAGTGGTCATATTGCGTATTGTGGTTGACGCTCGCAGCAACGAAGATAGCCGCTGCATCGATGCGCCACACTTCTTCCCTTAGTCGCAGTCACTTAGCCTTTTCGCCAAACCGTAATAGCTCGAAGCAGGCTGAAGACGGATTTCTCCATGACATTAGTGCGCAGCGGCAGTGGCGGATCGCACACCTTGAGCAACTGCTTGCCGAGATTATCGCCAGTAAAAATCCGCGACAAGGTCTTCGGAATATTCTCGAAGCCCGATTGCATATCGATTTCTTGAATGACAGAACCATCTTCTACCCATTTTGTCAGGCACAGCAACCCTTCTAGCGCTCGATCAAGGTAGTCCAAGATGATGAACCCCTGCGCCGTGCCACGATTGATAATAAGTGAGAGGTAGTTTTTCAGGCCGTAAATATCTCCTTCTGCAGCGTTGTACTGAGAGATAGCACCGCATAGAACAACGCGCGCGTTTTGCGCGATATGTAAAAGAACTTCGTCGGTAATAGGCCCGCCGACATTATCAAAGTAAACATCAACGCCTTTCGGGCAGAGGTCGGTCAGGTTGGCCGCAATGTCATCATTTTTATAGTCAATGGCCGCATCGAATTTTCCGGTGCTGGTGAGCCAGCCACATTTCTCGGCGCCGCCGGCGATCCCGACAACGCGGCAACCTTTGAGTTTCGCTATTTGTCCGACGATAGAACCGGTCGCGCCCGCAGCACCGCTGACTAATACTGTGTCACCGCGCTTTGGGCGACCGATTTCGAGTAGCCCGAAATAGGCCGTAAGCCCGGTCAGCGACAATGCGAGAAGCAATGCGGGATCAAGATGAGCCGGTAGCTTGGTTGCGGGGACCAGGCCAGGCTGGTCCGGTTCGAAGACGACATACTCCTGCCAGCCACAAAGGTAGTTAACGATATCGCCGGGTTTAAATTTCGGGTGCTTCGATTCAACGACCTGCGCAATGCCACCTGCTCGCATCGGCTCTCCAAGATCGATGATCGGCATGTAGGTTTCCATCGCCATCCACGCGCGTTGCGTCGGATCGAAAGACAAGTACAACACTTTTGCCAGGACCTGGCCCTCGGTCAGCGGTGGAACTTCGACTTCGTTCAGCTCGAATAAATCAGGTGTCACCATCCCTTCTGGTCGCGCCCGCAACAGCCATTGACGATTAATTGGTTGGGGCATATTGATTCTCGCCTTGTTTTTTGAATAAGGAAGTGGTTGCCCGATTGACCTTAGCAATCAGATTCCAGTAGTCACGGTACGTTCTGGTTTAAGCGTTTGCAATGAATCGACCCTGAATTGAAACATTGGGGTTAGACTCGATCGAATCGGGGGAAATCAACGGATAAAAAAGCAAGCTCATCGAATCCGTATCGTCGAGATTTTTTTGAAGCGCGAACTTCCGGTTCCTGGCCCGCAAACGTCGAAAGCACCGTCCGGTTGAGCGTTCGCTTGCGACACAATCTGACAGCGCTTGTTCGCTCAGATTGCGGCGCGAACAGCGAAATCGACAGGCTGGCCGAGGAACCGTTCGGAACGTAGCGCGTTTCGCGACTCCACGCTGCTGCGAATTGCAATTGCTGCGCTGCAATGTACAATTCCACGCAATTCCAATCTGAATTGTGTGGTGACGCATGCCTAATGATGGTTCGAGGCCGCAACATCGCCCCCGCAACCCAAGCTTTTCTTCCGGACCCTGCCCGAAACGCCCAGCTTGGTCGCTAAGCGCATTAAACGGTGCATTGGTTGGCCGCTCGCACCGCTCGATACCGGGCAAGGCGAAACTCAAGGCCGCAATTGAACAAACCCGAGATATTCTTGGCATTCCGAGCGGCTACCGGGTGGGCATTGTCGCCGGCTCCGACACCGGCGCGGTGGAAATGGCGCTGTGGAATCTGCTCGGTGAGCGGCCCGTGGACGTATTGGCGTGGGAGAGTTTCGGTCGTGACTGGGTAACCGATGTCGTCGACGTATTGGCCATCGAAGATACCAGAACTTTACTCGCCGATTATGGCGAGCTTCCCGATCTTGGCGCTGTTGATTTCAATCACGATGTGGTTTTCGTGTGGAACGGAACGACGTCCGGGGTGAGGGTGCCGAACGCCGATTGGATCGCCGAAACGCGCGACGGGCTGACCATATGTGATGCGACTTCGGCGGCGTTCGCGATGTCGTTGCCCTGGAGCAAGCTCGATGTCGTTACGTTTTCGTGGCAAAAAGTACTCGGCGGCGAAGGTGCACACGGCATGTTAATTCTTAGCCCGCGCGCGGTGGCTCGCTTAGAAACCTATGTGCCGCCGCGTCCGTTACCGAAATTGTTCCGAATCACGAAAAACGGCAAACTCGATGAATCGATTTTTACCGGTGCGACGATCAACACGCCATCGATGCTATGCGTTGAAGATTATTTGGACGCGCTCAATTGGGTTCGCGAAATCGGTGGTTTTGCAACGCTGGTTCAGCGATCGGGCAAGAATTTAGCGATTATCTCGGAGTGGGTGAATCAAACTCCATGGATCGAGTTTCTGGCTGTACAGGAAGACACCCGATCAAGTACGTCGATTTGCTTGAAGTTCACCGCACCGGAAGTACGTGCGATGCAAGCCGATCAGCAAGCGAGCTTCGCAAAGAATATCGCGCAATTGCTCGATCAAGAAGGGGTGGGGGTTGACATCAATGCTTATCGCAGCGCACCACCGGGGCTTCGGATTTGGGGCGGAGCGACTGTCGAGTCGGAAGATATCGCGGCATTACTACCGTGGATTCAATGGGCTCACGATCTGGCGTTAGCCGACATTCGAACTTAACGATCCGATATAGCGACGGGAATTTAGAATGTACAAGGTGTTTGTGGCGGATAAGTTGGCGCCTGAAGGGGTTGCCATTTTGCAGGGTTATGCGGAGCTCGACGTCGATTTTTCGCCGGGATTGAGCGTGACCGAGGCGATCCCTCACGCGCGTGACGCAGATGCGATTATCGTACGTAGTGCGACGAAAATACGTGGCGAGTTGCTTGCGGCATGCGAGCGCTTGCGAGTTGTCGGTAGGGCGGGAATCGGTGTCGACAATATCGATCTAGACGCTGCCACCGAACGCGGGATAGTGGTACTCAATACGCCCGATGCGAACGCAACGACGACCGCCGAGCTCGCTATCGCCCATATGTTTTCGTTGAGTCGACATCTACCGGCTGCGGATAGCTCGGTGCGTGCCAGCGAATGGACGCCTGCAAAATTCCTCGGTGCCGAACTATCGGGCAAAACGGTGGGTATCGTTGGTTTCGGCACAATTGGGCGGTTAGCCGCCGAGCGCTGTCTCGGTTTGCAAATGAAGGTGATTGGATTTGATCCGTTTGTGACCGAGGCTACGTTCGCTGAGCACGGCGTCGACGTGCGGGATCTCGATGCGCTGCTAGCGGAAGCCGATTACGTGAGCTTGCATTGCCCTGTGACGGAAGAAACGCGAGGCTTGATTAGCGCAGCACGTCTGGCTCTAATGAAGCCCAGCGCACGCCTAATTAATTGCGCTCGTGGTGGGTTGATCGATGAGGCAGCGTTAGCAGCGGCGCTTACCGAGGGGCGTCTTGCGGGCGCGGCACTCGATGTGTTTGACCAGGAACCGCCCCAGGATTCGCCATTGTTCGACGCGCCAAACGCGTTATTCACGCCCCATCTCGGCGCATCTACCCACGAAGCGCAAACCGCTGTCGGCGAGCAAATTTCCCACCAAGTAGCAGCGTATTTGCTGCACGGTGAAATACGAAATTCGGTTAATATTCCGAGCATTGCCCCCGAGAAACTTCAACAGCTAGGGCCTTATTTACAACTCGCGCGTAAGCTTGGACAGTTACTGTGTTTGATGGCCGATGGCGCAATAACGAGTTTATCAATTGGGTTGTATGGACGCGCAGCAGATCTCGACCCGCGCCCGATCACAAACGAAGCCTTAGTTGGCCTTTTACAAGACCACCTATCGGTACACGTTAATCAAGTCAATGCAGAGCATCTAGCGCGTCGCCAAGGGATTAATATCACCCACCTTAGCTCCAACGACTCACGTGATTATTTTAGTGTTGTGCGGGTCGCTGGCACGACGTCGGAAGGCGAATTGTGCCTCGAAGGGACGCTATTCGACGAACGCCATCCGCGACTCGTGCGGGTAAATAACTTCGTAATTGAATCCGAATTGGAAGGTCAGGTGGTGATGACGCGTCACGCCGATCGTCCGGGTGTCATTGGTGCGATTGGCGAATTGTTTGGGCGTGAAGGGGTGAATATATCCCGCATGCAAGTCGGCATAGCGAGTGACGACAAAACCAAAGCGATCGCCGCTATTGCGGTGTCGAGCGAGCTGACCGAAACGGCCATGGAGGCGCTTCGATCAATCGACGCAATCGAGAAGGCGCTCCAGGTTAGATTCTAAGCGGCTTATTATTAGGTTCTGCTTGCTCAGCTGCTTACGGACACCCGCGGTTAGAGCGCCTGGATCCTAAGAAAACGGTAAGCGCTTCGACCCACGAACGAATCCGGGCTAGCATGGCGCCATGAATAACTTTCTTGCCAACGTCATTTACCATCCTGATTTTCCGCGCCGCGCGAAAAGTTCGCTACGAACCGCCGCCGTCGCCTTAGTCGTTGTCATCGCGATCGCGATGCTCATTTTCGACCATGAACCGGATAGTTTTTCGGTGCTTGATCGTGCGGTTGAGCGCGCAGGCGATGCGCAACGGGCGCGAGTCACGGGGTATGTCACAGCCGCGACTTTAATCGAAATACTCGACACCTTGCTCTACAAGCGCGGCGGCTATTTGTCCAACGATGTGGCGCCGCCCGGCGTGCTGATGGACAACGTACAGAACTGGGAGTGGGGTGTGTTGGTGCAAATTCGCGACATGGCCGTCGCCTTACGCAATGATTTTAGCCGGTCGCAATCGCAGTCCACCGAAAACGTAGATTTAATTAGTCTCGACAACAAGATCCGTATTGATAGCGAGAAGTGGATGTTCCCCGCGGCTGAGACGGAATATCGCGAGGCCATGGAAGCGTTGCAGGATTACCTCGAGGGTTTGAGTGCGGGGGGTGAGGCTGAGACCCAGTTTTTCGCGCGCGCGGATAATCTACAAAGCTGGCTCGCCATCGTTGAAAAGCGCTTAGGCGATTTGTCGCAGCGATTGAGCGCTAGCGTTGGCCAAGCGCGTGTCAATACCGATTTGGCCGGCGACGCTGAAGCGACGCAGTCCACCGAATCGCCGGCCGTAGTGGTGGTGAAAACCCCGCTGTTGGCCATTGATGATGTCTTCTACGAAGCGCGCGGCGGCACTTGGGCATTAATTCACCTATTACGGGCAGTGGAATATGATTTCGCCGCCGTGCTCGAAAAGAAGAACGCCCTAATTAGTTTGCGCCAGATAATTCGCGAACTAGAAGGCAGCCAGGAAACGCTATGGAGCCCGATAATTCTGAACGGCAAGGGTTTCGGGTTGTTAACCAATCACTCGCTGATCATGGCCTCATACATTTCGCGCGCAAATGCGGCGATTATCGATTTAAAATCGCTACTTGAACGAGGCTAGAGGCTTCGTAAACCGGACTCGATATTCCGCGTTGGCGTGATTACCAGGCACCGCCGAAGGCGAATTACGCTACTAATCGTCCTGCTATTTTTCCCATTAGCGTTCGTTTATGTCCATATTCGGGCATACCTGTTGTATGCGTCGATCGAGCTGGGTATGGACCGCGAGACAATCGTCAAACGGCTCGGCGAACCGCGCCGCATAGAGCCGCAAATGATCTTTTGCGCGCCTTATTTCCCCTGGACGGGCGCGTGTCCTGCCGACGAAGATGTTGCTCAGTACCTGTTTTTTAAGGTGGGCATCGATCGCTGGATCATCGTTGGATTTAGCGCTGGCGGCAGCGTCGTGTTCTTAACGCTCGGCGATACCTAGGCCTGGTCGCCGCGCGCGTTCTTTGCGCGAAATACTGGCGGCCGTGACGACCCATGAGCAACGTTTAATCGCTGGCCCGTTTATCCTATACTCAAGGCAGGTTTGTTCAGATAAACACTGACCGATGAACAGGTATGGATAATGCCTCGGATTTGCCCAAATTAACGACGAGAGTGCGATATGAAAAACCGAATAGGACTATTGCTAATGCTGTGCATCACCGCCGGTGCTGCATCCGGTGAGCTTGCGGTTGAGACGCCGAGCACCGCGACGTTAGGTAACCCTAGTCCGCATTGGATGTGGGTCAGCGATCTTACTTTTGTCGCGATGGAAGGGGGTAAGGCGTTTCTCATCGACGGCGATAGCGGCCAGATGAAGGGCATGCTCAGTACGGGTTATTTCTTCGCCTCGGCGCTGCAAGATACGGGGTACAAAACAATTTATTCGCCCGAGGTTTACATGAGCCGCGGGACGCGGGGCGAACGTACAGACATTATTGCAATTTATGACCCGCAGACGTTAGAGGCGGTCGACGAAATTATTATTCCGCCAAAACATTTCAGCGGCGTCCCTGTGATCGGGCATTCGGCGATCTCAAGTGACGATAAATTTATCGCAGTCTATAATTTTACGCCCGCGCAATCTGTGAGCATTGTTGACGCTAAGGAACGGAAATTCTTGCACGAAGTTGAAACACCAGGCTGTGCCGAAGTGTTCGCAGCCGGGGCGCGTGCGTTCAACATGATTTGCGGCGACGGCACAATGCTAACGCTTGTCTTAGACGAGGTTGGGACAGTTACAACCGAGCGTAGTGAGAAATTTTTCGATCCACAAAACGACATTATCGACGACAAGATGGCGTCGTACGGAGAATCATGGGCGTTTTTTACCCGCTCCGGTAAAGTGCAAATGATCGATATGTCTGGCGGCAAGCCGGTGTTCGCGCAGCCGTGGTCGCTATTCAGCGACGATCAGCTAAGCGACCAATGGATGACCGGCGGTTATCAATATGCCACAATTTCAGAAAATGCCGGTGAGCTTTATGTTCTGGTGCATCGAGGTAATAAGTATTCCCATAAGAACCCCGGAACAGATGTTTGGGTTTACGATCTGAAAGCGAAAAAACGGACGCGGATGATCACTCTGTCGCACCCCGCCACCTCTATCCAGGTGACTCAAGACGCGAAGCCACTGCTGTTTACCGCGGACATTGAGCACAGCGGTATCCATATCATTGATGCATCCAGTGGTACCCACCTGCGCGATGTACAAGAATTGGCGATGAATCCTGTCTTGTTTTGGCCAGTTCGGCCGTAGTGACAACGTTGGTGTTCACGATCGACCCAATCATCGTGATCGTCGCGACTTACAGCATCGCGCTATTATTTCTGTTTGCTAGTTTCGCCAAGTTGAGCGCACTATCGGAATTCGCGGCGACCCTTGCAGATTACGACCTGGTGCCACCGTCATTGGTCGATGTGACTGCAAAACTGATAGTTGGGATCGAACTCGGCATTTTTTGCGGCGCGATTTACCCCCCGACTGCGCAGTGGTCGATGGCGGTCGCCGGGCTACTATTGCTGCTTTATGCGTTCGCGATCGGCGTGAATTTAGTCCGCGGTCGACGCGAGATCGATTGTGGTTGTATGGGGCCAGCGCGACGCCAGGCCGTTAGCGGGTGGCTTGTCTTACGAAATGTCGCTTTGGCGACGGCGGCGTCATTCGGCACGCTACCGGTAGCGTCGCGTGCGCTTCAAACAGCCGATTTCGTGTTGATTTGTCTGGCGCTTCTAAGTGCGATCACGGTGTACGCAGCAATCAATCAGCTGATGGCAAATGCGCCGTACCTCAATGCACTCGACGCAAATATGGGTGAGCAGTAGTGGAAGGCGTTTTGCTGGTGTCTAACATCATCCTGTGGGTGCTTGTTATTGTGCTTGGTTTAACGGTGTTGGCGCTTGCTAGACAAGTTGGCGTTCTGTACGAGCGCATCGCGCCAGCAGGCGCGTTAATGATCAGCCAAGGACCAGCAGTGGGAGATGTTGCGCCGCAATTTGAACTCACAACCTTAGCCGGTGAGGCGCTTAAGCTTGGTGGTGTTTCGGCAGCCGAGAAGAGCACGTTATTGTTTTTTTTGTCGCCCCAGTGCCCCGTTTGCAATACGTTAATTCCCGTCCTAAAGTCGATCCGCCGCAACGAGTCGAGTTGGTTGGATATCGTATTGGCGAGTGATGGCGACAATTCGGTGCAACACGCGTTTATAGAAAAGAAGGAGCTTGGTGACTTTCCGTTTGTGTTGTCGACGGAATTGGGTGTGACTTACCAAGTTGCCAAACTACCGTTCGCTGTATTGTTGGATAAGGAAGGCGTATTGCGCGCGAAAGGCTTAACCAACAATCGCGAACATCTGGAAAGTTTATTCGAAGCAATGGAGCAAGGTGTTGCGTCGATCCAAGAGTTCATGAGCAAACGTCAACAAGGTGCCGCATAATGACGATCTACAAAGGTGATGATTATGGGTTGGTTTGATCGATTATCCGAACACGGCGTGCGCGCAGTCGCGCGACGGACGGCCAGGCGCAGTTTTTTGTCACGCTTTGGTGCTACCTTAGTCGGCGCGGCAGCGATCCCGGCGTTACCCGTGGCACGCGCGGCCTCCAACCGCGCGCCAGCGCCAAACGAATCGGGCATTGAAGGCGACCCCGGCAATCCGCAAAGTTGCGACTATTGGCGCTACTGTAGCATCGACGGATTTTTGTGTGCGTGTTGCGGTGGTTCGCAAAATAGCTGCCCACCCGGCACCGAACCGTCGCCCGTCACCTGGATTGGTACGTGCCGGAACCCGGCAGACGGTAAAGACTATGTAATTTCGTATAACGATTGCTGCGGCAAAAGTGGCTGCGGACGGTGCTTTTGTAATACCAATGAGGGCGATTCTCCAGTTCATCGGCCGACCTTGGATAACGATATTAACTGGTGCTTAGGCACCAAAAGCAATGCGTATCATTGCTCTACCGGGGTGGTTATCGGTGTGGCTACGGAAACTATGCGCTAGGTCGAAGCGGGTATCTAGAACAGGCCGCTGCCGGGTGTTGGCGGCGGCTTTTTTATGTCATCTATCCTTCATCGCTTGCGCAACGGAGAATAGTCCGCACGTCAACTACATGCTGCACTGCCAAGGCTGCCACCTGCCAGGTGGTATTGGTCACCCGGGCATTGTGCCGAATTTGCATGGCCAAATCGGGCGATTTCTTCGCAGTGAACCCGGACGCGCCTATCTCATCCAAGTCCCCGGTGCGGCGCAATCTGCGCTTAATGACGATCAGTTGGCCGAGGTAGTTAACTGGATGCTGGCGACCTTCGATCCGGATAATGTGGGGGCACATTTTAGGCGTTTCACGGGCGAAGAGGTGAATGCGTACCGCGCACAACAGTTGCTGAATGTCGCTGCAACCCGGCGCGAGTTGCTGCAAGATGAGGACAGCCCCTGAGCGGGATCCTCAAACTCGAGAATCATTCGTTACGACGTTCGTTAAAGTAGCTTGAACTTATCGAACGATTTTCCGAACCCACGACCGAGAAGTCCATCTCGCTCATGATCCTGGGGCTCGAACCCCCGCGAGCGGCCGCCCACTTTCGAGACACGTTGTGAGGGTAGAAACCCAGCCATGGAACCTGCGGCTTTAAGATCGACGTCCGAGACAGAACCTTCCGACGAAGAAATCGTTATTCGCGTCTGCGCTGGGGAAACCGCATTGTTTGAAATATTAATGCGACGATATAACCAGCGCCTATTTCGTGTTGCATATGCGGTTTTGGATGACGTTGCGGAATCGGAAGATGTCATGCAGGAAGCTTATGTCAATGCATTTGCCCATTTAGCACAATTTGAAGGGCGCGCTAAATTCGCCACCTGGCTCACCAAAATAGCGGTGTATGAAGCGATTAGTCGAGCACGTAAACGTCGGCGTTTGATTTCGTTGGGTGATCGAGACACCCGCTGTATCGACGATGCGGTCACGCCTGAGGCGCAAACGAATCGCTCGCATTTCGTGGAATTTCTCGACCGTGAGCTGGCCCGCTTACCCGTCCATCAACGACTGATTTTCACGTTACGCGATCTGGAGCAATTCAACACCGCTGAAACGGCACGCTGCGTTGGCGTGAGCGAACAAAATGTCAAAGTGACGCTGCATCGCGCGCGCAACCACCTGCGCAAGCAATTGCAACAGCGCTTGGGGATCTCGCTGCGTGACTTACACACATTTGGTGGCGGGCATTGCGATCAGATGGTCACGGATGTGCTCGCTCAGATAAGCCGAACATATTCATGGACGGGGTGACTTAGCGGGTCCGGTGTAACCTTTTTTTCGTTCGCAGCTCCGTACTAGGGTAGATGACATTCTAAAACCTTAGGGGACCTCGAATGAAGCGACGCCGCATTTCAAGCAAACCGGCTTATCTGTCGGTCACGACATTACTAATCGCCTTTTTCGTGGTGAGCTCACCCGCGCAGCCAGGCGCGCACTACCGCGCAAACCTAGACGTTGCGGGTACGCGCACGGCACTCAAGATGTTTCGCGACGGTCGTGATATTTTCCGACACGACACGCTTGGCAGTGAGGCGTTTTTTAGCGATAGCTTGAGGCTCTTTGAAGCACTAAATGCGGTGTCGCCCGCGACTGCGCTGGCGGTGGGGCTCAAAGTGGACATAAAAGCGCTTCCACGCGACGTCAAGCGGGCGTTACGACGTGGGCAACTAGACCTCAACGACCCTGCAAATACGGTTGCCTTACTGAGCCTCGACGCAGTGATCGGGTTGCGTGCGGAAGTTGTGGGCGGCGCGGTGACGCGGCTTGGGGTCACGTGCGCCTTGTGCCACAGCCAGGTGGACGATTCCTTCGCCCCTGGGATTGGTAAGCGACTCGATGGCTGGGCGAACCGCGATTTGGATGTTGGCGTTATTCTAAGCCTGTCTCCGAATTTGCAACCGGTCGCGGATTTATTGGGGGTTGATGTCGCGACGGTCCTCGCGGTGTTAAATAGCTGGGGTCCAGGTAAATTTGATGCGCATTTAAACATTGACGGTAAAGCGTTCCGACCGGATGGGAAATCCGGCGCAGTACTTATACCGCCGGCCTTTGGTCTTGCCGGTGTCAATCTGAATACCTATACCGGTTGGGGATCCACAACCTATTGGAACGCATTCGTTGGTAATCTCGAAATGGGTGGGGTCGGCAACTTTTTCGATCCGCGCCTAAACGATGCGGAAAAATTCCCGATCGCAGCGGCTCAAGGGTTTGGCGATTTAGCGAATTTGCCGGACCACATCACGGCGAAGTTACCCGCGCTACATTTTTATCAACTCGGGTTGGTCGCACCGACCGCGCCGCGGGGATCGTTTAATAAGCGCGCCGCACGTGATGGCGAAAAAGTCTTTAACGGTAAAGCAAATTGCGCTAGCTGCCATGTGCCGCCGATATTTACCGAGCCAGGGCACAACTTGCATACACCCGAGGAGATCGGTATCGATGCCTTCCAGGCAAACCGATCACCGACCGAGGCGTATCGAACCACACCGCTAAAGGGGTTGTGGTCGCATGCTAAGGGTGGCTATTTCCACGATGGGCGGTTCGCAACATTGGGCGAGGTGATCGATCATTACGATACGCATTTTTCGCTCGGGTTAAACGGCACAGAGAAGCATGATTTGGTGGAATATTTGAAATCGCTTTAACGGGTTACGGAAAATGGAATACGTGGATGCCCGATGCACAAAGTAACGTGTCAAGTATCCGCTTTATCGATTTTCATGAGCAAACCGGGTAATAATAAGAAGTCGGCAAGAATAGCGAACGCGATGATAATGGCGGTCAGCGATCCCATGGTGGCGTTATTAACGTAATTCGAAAACGTTAGCACGAGGAACCCGGTAACTAATATTAACGAGGTCAAAAGCAGTGCGCGGCCAACGCTGGTAAATGCGTAGCGCACGGCATCGGCGGAACTTAGACCGCGCTCGCGGCGTGCGCGTAAGTACTTGCTCAAAAAGTGCACGGTGTCGTCGATCACGATCCCTAAGGTCATGCTGACGACAATCGATAACGATAGCCCAACTTCTCCAACAAAAATCCCCCACAATCCGAATCCCATCGCCGCCGGCACCAAATTAGGGATCAGTGACAGTAGGCCAATTTTCACTGACCGTAGTGCGACGATTAGAATAAATGATATCAGCACGAGGGCGAGAGTAGTGCCGATCAACATCGCGTGGATGTTGCGCGATGCAATGTTGGCGAACATGACGATAGCACCGCTGGCCGGCAGTGCATCAATGCTCGACGCATTTTCTGCGAGCCATTGAGCTCCGCGATTGTTTAGTTCGAGTATCTCATTAGTAGATAGTACGTCGAGCGTTACCGTAACCCTCACCGCAGATTTGTCGACGTTGATCTGGTTGTTGAGATCGAGCCCGTAAGGCAGAGACATTTCATAGAGCAGCAAATATTGCGCGGCGAGCGCTCTATTTTCCGGTAACCGATACATGGCGGGATCGTCGCCGTGCATATTTTTGTTTAAACGTTTAACAATATCGGTATAGCTGCGTACGTGCCGAACCCCAGGTTGCGTGCGTATCCAATTCGCAAACGCCTCAACCTCGTTGAGAAAAGCCGGTTCATTGATTGCGCCAGATTGCGTTGCTCGAAGCGCATATTCAGTGGAATACAGTCCGGTCAAATTTTCTACCGCAAAGTCGGTATCGCTGCGGAACTGAATGGCGGGATCAAACCAATGCAAAAATACGTCGTTCAATTCGTTGCGCGGGATATTCACGACAAGTAATACGACGACTAGGCTCACGCCCCATAGCAAACTCGTGTGATTATTGACGACGAAGTTGCTGAATCGCGTCATTCTCGCATCGTCTACACGACCTGAGCCGCGGCCGCTCGGGAGGATACTAAGCAACGCGGGGAGCAAGCTTATGGATAAACAAAAGGAAATAATGACCCCAACAGCGACGACCGTGCCAAGATGCTGAAATGGTGGAACCTCAGAAAACTTTAGACTTAGAAACCCTATCGCGGTCGTCATACTAGCGATTGCGACGGGTTGTAAGTTCATTCGCAGGCTGCCCTCAAGTGCGCTGTGCTTAGATTCTCCGCCACCCAGTCTTAGTGCGTAATCCATTAAAATGTGCACGCAGTTGGCCATCGCGACCGTTAGAATAATCGTTGGCGCTGAAGCCAATACTGGCGTCATTGGGTAGCCGATATAGCCGGCTAAACCGAGTGCGCCGCTGATCGAGAACAAGAATACAACAATGGCGGCAATGGTCCCCGAAATCCTTCCGACAAATAGACTAAGTAACACCAGCATTAAGGCGAAACTAAGCGGTATTAAGGTCTTTAGATCATGCCCCGTTGCTTCCGGGAAGGCGTTATTCATCATTACCATGCCGGTAAGATAAATTTTCACCGTCGGATATCGCGTTTCAAATTTCGCGACAAGCTGTCTCGCGAAACCAATTATTTGCGCATTCTCCGCGGTCGGATCAAGACCCGGGGGCTGTACATTGACGAATAATCCGGTGACGGTTGCTTGTTCGCGAACCAATAATCCGTTCAGCAGCGGCTCAGTCAGCGCGATGCGCTTTATCTCTTCGATTTCGGACGGTGTAAGCGTGTTGGCTTCTTTCACCAGATCGCGAACGATTAAGTCTTCTTCGGTCGCGTGGGTGTATTGAAAATTGGTGAGCGAGTCTATCCGGTTGGAAAACGGAATCTGCCATGCGGCGGCTGTTATCTCCTCGATAATGGCCAGGTTTTGCGGCGTGAAAACTGTTCGGTCTTCCGGCGCAACGACAATAACCAACGAGTCGTTTTTGACGAACGTATTTTCGAGTTCTTCGAATGCAATACGTTGTGGGTTGTTTGGCCCAAAGTAGACGCGATAACTACTATCGAAATGAAGATGACGGGCGCCGGCACTTAAAAATAGTGCGACGAACAACGCAATAAAAATGATCAACCATCGATTACGTAATGCCCACTTCGCATAGGAATCTTCAAATTGTGACATTAGCAGCACTTGTTTCGGCGTAGTGCGTATTCACATACGTCACGGGTTAATGACCGCGCGCGAGCGCTCTCCGCCGCAATTATTACGATCGATTAAGATGTTAATGATACAATCAGTGCGTTGCGCGTTGGTAAGAGATCGCGGCGCTTAAGCCTAGGTGTCAATATTATAGCGCGGTGTAACCGCCATCGACGGGCATCGCCACGCCTGTTACGAACGATGATTGCTCGGACAATAACCAGACGACCGCGTCGCCAATTTCCTTGGGGTTGCCGAACCGAGCCATCGGCTCTTGATTTTCGAACGCGTCCCGTTCGAGGCCAGTTTCGGCCATTAGACGATCTAACATCGGCGTTTCGATAACCCCTGGGCACACCGCGTTGACCCTAATTTTTTTGCGCGCATACTCAAGCGCGACGGATTTCGTCAAACCGACAACGCCATGCTTTGCGGCGCAATAGGCCGAGCCGCCGCGCGCGCCGACTAACCCGGCGACCGATGCCGTACTGACAATGGATCCGCCGGTTCCTTGGCTGGTTAGTTGTTCGATTTCATGTTTGACGCACAGCCACACGCCTTTCAAATCAACATTCACCGTACGATCGAATTCGGCTTCCGACATTTTCAGAATATTGGTAAACGCCCCCTCGATACCTGCATTGTTGAACGCGCCATGCAGGGCGCCATGCGTATCGACGGTTTGGTCGATCATCGATTTCACTGCCCCCGAGTCCGTGACGTCCGTTTCTATAAACATGACATTCCCGCCGTCGGCCTTAATCTCGTCGCACGTCTGTTGAGCAGCCGATTTATTAATATCGGCGATGACCACGGCCGCACCTTCTTCGGTGCATCGTTGCGCCGTCGCCCGTCCGATGCCGGTGCTGCCGCCGGTGATAATGATTGTTTTTCCTTCAAGAACGCCGCTCATCTTCAATCCCTCTCGGTGCGTTTAGTACGCTAATTATGTTCCATTTTCTCGCAATTGTGGTTTGCGCTGGCCACAAAAATATATGTGTCGGCGCAGCATAACAATTCAGCGCTGGACTTATATCATTTGCGCTCGGGCGGATCTAGATACGGCGTCCGGCACCTATTCTATCGGTTCGTGTTATATAATTTTGTATAGTTAGCAACAGCAGAGACATGGTGAGGAGAGGCAAAATAATGCGAATGCTCAAGCCCGGCAAAACGTACGACGAAGTATACAATTCGTTTACTTGGGACATTCCAGATCGCTATAACATCGCGAACGATGTTTGTGACCGATGGGCCGATGATCCGCAGCGGGTTGCGTTGGTGTACGAAGATGAGAACAAGAAAATACACCGATATACCTTTGCCGACGTACGTAAATATGCGAATCAGTTCGCCAACACGCTACTTGCACGCGGGCTGAAGCGCGGTGATACGGTTACTTTGCTGTTGGCTCAAGATCCCGAATGTGCGATCGCACATGTGGCTTGCTTTAAGGCAGGGATCGTGTCGAGCCCAACATCTGTGTTGTTTGGCCCTGATGCGATTGCGTATCGACTAAACGATAGTAGCGCGAAAGCCGTCGTTACGGATAGCGCCAACTACAGTAAAATCGTGGAGGTAAGAGCGCAGTGCCCACACCTCGAACACGTCTTTGTCGTCGACGGCGATCTACCTGGTGCGAGCGAATTTTGGTCCGCGATAAACGACGCAGACGATACGTTTACCAATGTCGACACGGCGGCCGAAGACATCGCTTGGATTAGTTATACCTCAGGCACCACGGGGATGCCCAAAGGTTCGGTGCAGCCACACCGAATGCTCTTGGGGCACATGCCTAGTTTAGAGTTTATTTACGATTTCTTCCCACAGGACAACGACGTATTGTGGTCACCGGCCGACTGGGCGTGGATGGCTGGGCTTGCGGACATTTTACTACCGGGTTGGTTTCACGGTTGTACCGTTGTCGCGTCCGCCATGAAGGGATTTGAACCCGAAGATGCGTATCGGGTCCTCGATCAGCATAAAGTAACCTTGGCGTTGCTAACCCCTACGATGCTTAAGCTAATGCGCCAAGTACCGAATGCGCTCCAGCGCTACGATCTGAAACTGCGAGCGGCGCTATCCGGTGGCGAAGCAGTTGGCAAGGAATTGCTGGAGTGGGCTGATCGCGAATTAAATATCAAAATTAACGAGGGTTTTGGGCAAACCGAATGCAACGTAATCCTCGGCAATAATGGCAATGTTTTCCCGATTAAGCCGGGGTCGATAGGGCGGCCGACGCCGGGAACGGTATGCGCGATTATCGACGACGACGGCAATGAATTACCGGCCGGTGAAGCAGGCCACATTGCGTGTCGGCGGCCGCATCCGGTGATGCTGCTCGAGTATCTGAATAAACCGGACGCTACCCGGGATAAATTCATCGGCGAGTGGCTAATTACTGGCGACACCGGGCACATGGATGAAGATGGATATTTCTGGTTCCATGGTCGCGCGGACGATGTGATTACGAGTTCGGGTTATCGGATCGGTCCGGGTGAAATCGAAGACGCGCTACTCAAACATGACGCGGTGCAAATGGCCGCAGTGATTGGCGTGCCAGACCCGGTGCGTACGGAAATTGTCAAAGCCTTTGTTATCCCGGCATCGGGCGTGACGCCAAACGACGATCTCGCTGAAGAATTGCGCGACTCCGTACGCAATCGTTTGGCGAAGCACGAAGTGCCGAGGACGATCGAGTTTGTCGATCGCTTACCGATGACGACGACCGGTAAGATCATGCGCCGCGAATTGCGCGAACGCGAAAAAAATAAAAACAAACGTGAAAAATTAGAGGAATGTATCATTCTTCAAGCACTTGTTCATACATACGAGGGTTTTTTCATTGTTAACGATGATATTGACATCGCCTTGTTAATTCAAGCTGATGGCATCCATCCGCAAGATTGGTTTGCTGCCTATGTTCGGACCTACATTGAAAGAGATGTCCGGCAAATTCGCAACGTAGAAAATCTCTTGATATTTGAACGTTTTCTGGCACTCTGTGCTGGTCGGGTTGGACAGCAACTTAGCTATGCGAATTTATCCATCGAAGTGGGTGTGGATGCGAAGACCATTCAAGCATGGCTTGGGGTGTTGCAGGCTAGCTACATTATATTCTTGCTGCCTCCATTCTATAAAAATTTCAACAAACGAGTTGTAAAAAGCCCCAAATTATACTTTTATGACACGGGTTTAGCCAGCTACCTTTTAAGAATCCATGATCCCATGCTGATGGTTCAGCATCCGTACCGTGGAGCTTTGTTTGAAAATTTTATCATATCGGAGCTTTTGAAGAATCGCTACCATCAGGGACAACGATCCAACTTGTACTATTGGCGTGACAACTCAGGACATGAGATCGATC
The DNA here is from genome assembly GCA_035593235.1 of Phascolosoma agassizii. Lineage (NCBI taxonomy): Eukaryota > Metazoa > Annelida > Sipuncula > Phascolosomatiformes > Phascolosomatidae > Phascolosoma > Phascolosoma agassizii. The sequence continues at coordinate 539 of JAVJHY010567332.1, read as the reverse complement.
TGATAATCGATCAGGGCATCGATTTGATTCCAGTCGAGATAAAATCCGGCAAGACCACTACGCAAGACTTTTTCAAAGGGTTGAACTTTTGGAAAAAACTGACCAAGAAATCAGGTGGCCTAATCTACTATGGGGGCGATGCCGCTCAACAGAGAAGTGATGGAATCAAGGTCTGTTCTTGGCGTTCCGTGAAGGAAGGATGAAGCATTAATTTCCGTTCATTTAAAACCCGCAGGATTTAGATCCTGCTCTGCCGGTGGTGGTGCTGAAACCCAAAGGAATAAAACGTGCTCTGCCGTCTTTCTTCTCATTTGAACATTGGGGGCTGCAGGACTGCAAATCTAAGATTGAAGTCTTGCGTCAAACCCGCGAGATTTAGATCCTGCTCTGCCCTCTTTCTTCTAGCTACAGACTGATGACTGGTGACTCAAGACCGAAGACTTTCATCAAAAACCCGCAGGATTAGATCCTGCTCTCTCGGATTAAACTGGCACGACCCAAATCGTCTATCCTGATGCAAATCTTTTCTCCGGACCTCT
>JAVJHY010566271.1:0-16772 GCA_035593235.1 Phascolosoma agassizii | reverse complement strand
CGCGCCGGGATCATCAAGAACTTCACCGGCATCGATGCGCCCTACGAGCACGTGCACCACGAGTGCTTTGAGGAGATCATCCTGCTCCAGGGCGACGTGCTCCTCGCTGACGAGGGCGTCATGGGAATCGGCTCGACCACCTTGCACCCGCAGGAGTGGTGGCATGGGCCGTTTGCCACGCGCTCGGGCTGCATCGTGCTCGTCCACACTGACGCGCCAATGGGCTTCCCGTGGCCGCCGAGGGAGAACGACTACCCGATCGCCAAGGCGGTCTGCGAGGCATATCTCGACGAGGCGCGCTGGGACATACCGACCGAGCACACACCCTGGTCAGAGTCGGACTGGGCGCGCCTCCAAGACGATCCCGGGTTCCAGGAGTGGGCGAAGCAGGCCCCCGAGTTCGGCGACAAGATCGGTCAGGACGTCATCAGCTCGTTCCGTGAGTCGCTCGGTTTCGGTGGCGACTGGAAGTGGAAAGAAAAGCGCTAGAACCCCGACAGGGAGGCCCCGTGCCCGAAGGCATCATCGACATCACGATCAACCCCTGGACCCCGCTCGAGGTCGAGCAGAACCAGGTTGGAGTTGACGAGCACTTCTACGACAAGATCCGCGTCCCGCCAGAAGGGCGCCTCGGCATGCCGTGGGAGGACTACCTCGCCAAGAAGGACCGGGCGGGAATCCAGCGCTCGTTCATCTGCGCGACACGGGCCGGCGATTCGCGCAGTCGCTACTCGTTCGCTATTCCGTACGAGCGGGTCGCCGAAACATGCGAGAAGTACCCAGACCGCTTCTCGGGTCTCGCCGGCATCGACCCGACCCGGGGGATGGAGGGCCTACGCGAGTTCGAGCGCGGCATTACCGAGTACGGCTTCGTTGGCGGGCACCTGTACCCGCACTGGTTCGACCTGGCGCCCGACCATCGGAGCTTCTATCCGTTCTACGCCAAGGCGTGCGAGCTCGATGTGCCGATCATGATGCAAGTCGGCCACTGCCTCGACTACCAGCGCGACAAGATCTTCCACAGCGTCGGGCGCCCGATCACGCTCGAGAACATCGCGATCGACCTGCCCGAGGCCAAGCTGATCGGCATCCACCTCGGCTGGCCCTGGACGGAAGAGATGATCGCCGTGGCCTACAAGCACGCGAACGTCTACATGGCGGGCGACGCCTACGCTCCCAAGCACTGGCCGAAGGAGTACGTGCACTTCATCAATACGTGGGGCCAAGACAAATGTTTGTTTGGCACCGACTGGCCCGTGATCGACCCGGAGCGAGCCGTTGAGGAGTGTGAGGATCTCGGGTTGCGGCCTGAGCCGAAGGAGAAGTTCTACCGAACCAACGCGCTCAAGCTCTTCAAGCTCCCCGAGTCGGCTGAGCTCGAGGCGTGACCTCAGCGTCCGAGGCTCTCTGCGGAGCCTTCGGGCTCGACGTTCCCATCCTGCAGGCCGGGATGGGGTGGGTCTCGACGGGACGGCTCGCGGCCGCGGTTTCGGGCGCGGGCGGCCTGGGCGTGATTGCGACCGGCGGCATCATGCCCGCGAGCGAGCTGCGTGAGCACATCGCCCGCGTGAGAGATGAGGCGCCCGGTCGGCCGTTTGGCGTCAACCTGCTTCTCCCGCGTGGCTCCGATGAGGAGGTCGACTTCGGTGCGCCTCAGCTCACCCGCGAACTGCTCGATGTAGTGGCGCAGGAGCGGGTTCCCGTCGTCGTGGTCGGCCTCGGCGATCCACGCGGCGTCATGACCGAGCTACGGGCGGCGGGCTCGCGCGTCGTCGGCGTCGTCGGCTCACCGCGCGCTGCGCGCAACGTCGCCAAGGCTGGCGCCGACGCAGTCATCGTGCAGGGACGCGAAGCCGGAGGGCACGTGGGCGAGATCGGCACGCTCACGCTCGCGCTCGGCCTCACACTCGCCGTCTCAGCCAGCGCTGATCCACGCCCCGTAGCGAAGACCACCGCCGCGGCTCAAACCAAGACCGCACCGCGTCAGGTCGTCAAGGCCACCGCACGCAGTCTCACGGCGAAGCCGATGAGAGTTCGGCACGCCCGCGGCGTCCGCGTCGCTGTGAAATTGCCGACCAAAGCCATTCGTGGCCGCATCGCCAAGCCGCAGGTGATGCTCTACTTCGGTCGTCGCGCACCGGTCTTCCGACCGTGGATCAACAGCAACAAGCCGGTCTACGACCGCCGCAACCAGCCCCGCCGCAGCCTCTACAGGTAGAGCCTGCGGGGCTGAGGCGAAGCTGCTACGAGCTTGATTCTATGGGGTTCTAGCGAATGCCGAGGGCCGCGAATGGCGTGGGCTTGCTGAACTTGGCGAAGAAGTCATTGCCCTTGTCGTCCACCACCACAAACGCGGGGAAGTCGACAACCTGGATGCGCCAAACGGCCTCCATTCCGAGCTCTGGGTAGTCGATGACCTCGACCTTCTTGATGAAGTCCTGCCCCAGACGCGCGGCCGGACCGCCGATCGAGCCGAGGTAGAAGCCGCCGTGACGCTTGCAGGCATCGGCTACCTCCTGGCTGCGATTGCCCTTGGCCAGCATCACGAGCGAGCCGCCCGCCGCCTGGAACTGATCCACGTAGGAATCCATGCGTCCGGCGGTGGTTGGGCCGAAGGATCCCGAGGCGTACCCCTCGGGTGTCTTGGCCGGACCCGCGTAGTAGATCGGATTGTCGCGGAGGTATTCGGGCATGGGCTCACCTGCATCGAGGCGGTCCTTGATCTTGGCGTGGGCGATGTCGCGCCCAACCACGAGGGTGCCGGTGAGGGCGAGGCGGGTCTTCACCGGGTATTGGCTCAGCTGCGCTCGCACGGCCTCCATGGGCTGGTCGAGGTTTACGGCGATCACATCGCCCGCCAGCTCATCGCCCGTCACTTCGGGGAGATACTTGGCAGGATCTCGCTCGAGCTCTTCGAGAAATACGCCATCGACGGTGATCTTGGCCAGGGCTTGGCGGTCGGCCGAGCAGCTCACCGCCACCCCGACGGGCAGCGATGCACCGTGGCGAGGGAGGCGTATCACGCGCACGTCGTGGCAGAAGTACTTGCCGCCGAATTGGGCTCCGATGCCGAAATCGTGGGTCAGCTCCAGCACCTCCGCCTCCATCTCGAGGTCGCGGTAGCCATGGCCGGCCGGTGAGCCGCTGGTTGGCAACGAGTCGAGGTAGCGGGTCGAGGCCAACTTGGCGGTCTCGACCGCGAACTCCGCCGACGTTCCGCCTATCACCAGGCCGAGGTGGTAAGGGGGGCAGGCCGAGGTGCCGAGAAGCCGGAGCTTCTCGTCGAGAAAGGCCCGAAGGCTCGTCGGGTTGAGAATCGCCTTGGTTTCCTGGAAGAGGAAGCTCTTGTTGGCCGAGCCGCCCCCTTTGGTCATGAACATGAACTTGTAAGCACTGCCCTCGATCGCCTCGACCTTGATCTCCGCAGGCATGTTCGTGCCGGTGTTCGCCTCCTCCCACATCGAGAGTGGGGCCATCTGGCTGTAGCGGAGGTTTGACTCCTGGAAGGTGTCGAACGCCCCACGGGCGATCGGCTCCTTGTCGTTGCCCTCGGTCAGGACGTACTGGCCCTTCTTGCCCTTGACGATGATCGTGCCGGTGTCTTGACAGCCAGGGAGCACGAACCCCGCGGCGATGTTGGCGTTCTGGAGCAACTCGGTGGCTACGAAGCGGTCGTTGGCCGAGGCCTCTGGATCCTCCAGGATGGCGGCCAGCTGCTGGAGATGGCCTGGTCGCAGGAGATGGGAGATATCTCTGATCGCGGTGGCGCTCAGCAGACGGATCGCCTCATCGCTCACCCGAAGGAAGGAGGTACCCCCGAGATCGACCGCCTCGACGCCGTCGGTGGTGAGGAGGCGGTAGGGCGTGTCGTCGTGGTCGCCGAGGGGGAGGAGATCTGTGAAGCTGAAATCGGCCATGCGGACAACGCTACCCACCCGCTGAGGCACTCGGGCTCGGGCCAACCCGACCGTCCGGTGGCGGCGGTCAGGAACCGCGGCCGTGACGTAGCAGCTGGCCCGAGAAGCGGTTGGTCTGCTCATCACCGTCGATCGTTCGGACCCCGTTGACAACGACCGCCACATAGCCGCTCGCTCGCTGTATCCGGCGCCACTCGCCGCCCGGCAGGTCTTCCACCACCTCGCTTGGGCCAATGCTGAGCGCCTCGGGATCATAGACCACCACATCGGCCGGACCGCCCGATCGGAGCACGCCGCGATCCTGGAAGCCAGCGAGGTGAGCCGGCAACGCCGAAAGCCGCCGATGGGCCTCCTCGTAGCTCAGCCACTCGTTGTTGCGGACCTGCTCGGTCAAGGTTTCGGTGGGGTAGCGGCCGGCGGTCAAGAACTTGGTGTGGGCCCCGCCATCGGACACGCCGAACAGCATGTGGGGGTACTGCACGATCTCCTTGAGGAGGCCCGAGTCGCCCTGCGGCGGTGCGGTGAAGAAGAGGGTCTCCAATCGGTCGGCCACGGCGATGTCGAGCATCGCGTCCACAGGATGCTTGCCGGTGGCGTCGGCAGCTTGGCGCACCGACATCTCGCGGAACTGCTCGGTTTCGGCGGAGCGGGGCCCCAAGATGGTGACCGCTTCGATCGGGGCGGTGGCGATGGACGGTGGAGTGTCTTTGAGGCTCTGGCGACGATCGGGGTCGGCGAGTTTGTGGAGGCGCTCCTCGAAGGTGCCGGTGGTGGCCTGCATCCAGGCCTCGGAATCGTCGTAGAGGTTCCAATCCTCGAACGTGAAGGTGAAGCCCGCATCGGATGTCACGCCCTGGCCGTACACGGGGATCCCTCGCTCCCGGCATCGTTCCAGCCACTCGATCGCACGACGGTGCACGTGAGGCTTCGACTCGAACGCCTGCACCACGTTGTGGAGCAGGGGCCGGCCCGACGTTGCTGCGATCTCCTCCAGGTGGGCGAGGTCGTGACGCACATCGTCGGTGGTAAGGGTGACCTGCTGAACCCCTTGGTTTCGCTCGGCCAGCACCGAAGCGAACATGAGGCAGGTCTCGTCGTTCATCATGTCGGTCGGCATGGGCGTGCCGTCCCAATCTCGTTGCACGGCGGCCGGTCCGGTGGGCGGGAGTCGTTGGGCCGACCAGCCGCATCCGCCAGCGTCCATCGATGTATTGAGCATCCGAGCGAGCTGGGCGTGCTCGTCTTCGGTGGGCATCCGGCCGGCCTTAGCGTCTTCGAGGCCGAGCACCTCCACGAGCATCGGACCCGCCGGAACGTACGGCAAGATGTTGATGGCCTTCGGGGTGCGATCGAGGCTGTCGAGATATTCCGGGAACGTGACCCAATCCCACGGCATGCCCAACCGCATCGAGTCGTAGGGGATCGCCTCCACCCTCGTCATCGACCTCATCGCTGCCTCGCGCTGATCGGGCTGGACGGGGGCGAAGCCGAACCCGCAATTCCCGATCGCCACCGACGTGATGCCGTGCCAGCCCGAGAGGGTGCAGTAGGGGTCCCAGAACACCTGAGCGTCGTAGTGGGTGTGGAGATCGACGAAACCGGGGGCCACGTGCATACCCGTTGCGTCGATCACCTCGTCGGCCTCCGAGGCGTCGATGCGACCCATCTCGGCCACGACCCCATCCTTGACGGCGAGGTCGCCTCGCACGCGGGGGGCACCGGTGCCGTCGAAGATCAGCCCGTCCTTGATGACGAGGTCGAAACGGTTACTGCTCATCAGGACTCCCAATCGTGAGGATGCGGCGCGTTGCCTTCCCCTCGCCCGACGCTACCCACCCCGTCGAGATCGACGCCAGTGTCGGCGCGTCGAGATCGGCGCCAGCGGGTGGTCGCGGGTAGCTTCTGCTGTGCCATGAGCGACATATCCGAAATATTCGACGAAGACGCCTGGGACGAGGTCGACGCGTTCGCGTTCACCGACATCACCTACCACCGAGCCAAAGGGGTCGGCGCGGTACGGATTGCCTTCAACCGGCCGGAGATACGCAACGCCTTCCGGCCCCACACGGTGGATGAGCTGTATCGAGCCCTCGACCACGCCCGCCAGACCAGCGACGTTGGCTGCGTGTTGCTCACCGGCAACGGTCCCAGCACCAAGGACGGCGGCTGGGCCTTCTGCTCTGGGGGAGATCAGCGCATTCGGGGCCGCGATGGCTACCGTTACACCGAAGACAACGCGGAGGAGGCGGCGGCGATCGACCCGGCCCGCTCCGGACGGCTGCACATCCTCGAGGTGCAACGTTTGATTCGCTTCATGCCCAAGGTGGTCATCGCGGTGGTGAACGGCTGGGCCGCCGGTGGCGGTCACAGCCTGCACGTGGTCTCAGACCTCACAATCGCCAGCCAAGAGCACGCCCGGTTCAAACAGACCGATACCGATGTTGCCAGCTTCGACGGTGGCTTCGGCTCGGCGTATCTAGCCCGTCAGGTGGGCCAGAAGAAGGCCAGGGAGATCTTCTTCCTCGGCCGTACCTACACCGCAGACCAAGCGGAGGCTCAGGGTGTGGTGAACGCCGTCTACCCCCACGCCGAGCTCGAGGCCCAGGCTCTGCAGTGGGCTCGAGAGATCTGCTCGAAGAGCCCGACAGGCCAGCGCATGAGCAAGTACGCGATGAACCTCATCGACGATGGGCTCATCGGCCAACAGGTCTTTGCCGGCGAGGCCACCCGCCTCGCCTACATGACCGACGAGGCCGTCGAGGGTCGAGACTCGTTCCTCGAAAAGCGTGACGCCGACTGGTCGCGCTTTCCTTGGTACTACTAGGGGTTTTAGGCTGCCGGAGATGAGCGATGAAACCGTTCGAACCATTGAGGTGCTGCTGAATGAGGCGGGCCTCCACGATGTGCCCGAAGAGGAAGTTCGGCGTCTCGCCCAGCTCTATCCGGGCCTTCGGCGCTCGATCGACAAGTTTTATGAGATCGACGTTGGCGATGAGGTGACGGCCGCCGTGTTTCGGGCCGATGAGTTTCGAGCCGAGGAGCGGGGGGCAGAGCGATGAGCGCAGACCCGTGGACCATCGCTTCGGCCGGAGCCGCACTGCGGGCCGGCGAGGTCACCGCCGTGCAGCTGGTGGCCGACCTGCAGGCCGCAGCCGATCGGCTCGATGGTGAGCTGGGCACCTGGCTCGACCGCTACAACGATGAGGCAGCGGCGAGAGCCGCCGTGGCCGACGCCGAGCTGGCAGCGGGGCACGACCGCGGTGCGTTACACGGCATCCCGCTAGGTATCAAAGACATCATCGCTACCGACGAAGGGCCCACCACCGCCCAGAGCCTGGTGCTCGATCCAGCGTGGGGCGAGGCGGGCGACGGGCCCGTGATCAGCCGGCTGCGCGATGCGGGGGCGGTGATCATGGGTAAGACCACCACGATGGAGTTCGCCATCGGCCGTCCCGACTTCTCCAAGTCTTTCCCAATCCCGCGTTGCCCCTGGGACGCTGAGCGATGGGCCGGGGGATCGAGTTCCGGCACCGGTAACGGCGTGGCCTCTGGCCAGATCCTCGGCGGTCTCGGCACCGACACCGGCGGCAGTGTCCGCCTCCCGGCGGCCTACAACGGGATCAGTGGCCACAAGCCAACGTTTGGTCTCGTGCCGAAGTCGGGCTGCGTTCCCCTCGGCTTGAGCTATGACCACATCGGCCCGCTGGCTCGCAGCGCCTGGGACTGTGCAGCGATGCTCACCGTGATGGCCGGAGCCGATCCATCCGACCGCACCACCGTCGATCTCGCACCGGTCGATTACCTGTCGGGAATTGACGGCGGCCTCGGCGGGCTGAACGTTGGGGTCATCTCCAACGAGAGGTTGGTCGAGGGCAGCGCCGAGACCACGATGGCCGCATTCGAAACGGCCGTCGACGTACTGAGCGGTGGTGGCGCAACCACTTCGCCGTTCGAGGTGCCGCTCTACGGTGAACTCTGCACCGCAGCGTTTCTCGCCCTGCAGGCCGAAGCGTTCGCCTGGCACCGAGGCACGCTCGCCAGCCGCTGGTCCGATTATGGCCGACCCACCCGCCTCACGATCGCCCAGGGGGCGTTGCTCAACGGTGGCGACCTCGTCCAGATCGAACGGGTGCGCCAGGTGGCGCGCAGGCAGCTCCTCGAACTCATGGACGGCCAGGAGGTCGACGTGTTGGTATCGCCCACAACGGGCTATGCCGCCGCTCCGTTCGCCGGAGCGGCCCCCGAGGCCATATCCACCCGAGCCCTGCACACACCGGCATGGAACACCGTGGGCCTGCCCGCATTGTCGGTGCCGATGGGCTTTGACCACGACGGGATGCCGCTCGGACTGCAGGTGATCGGCCGACCCTTCGCCGATGACGTGGTGCTCGCGGTTGGCCACAGCTATCAGCAACACACCAACTGGCATCTCCAGCGGGCTCCACACCACGCCTGACGCCGCCTCATCGCTGGGCCGTTACCCCTCACGGCGCACCTCGATTAGCTTGCGGGAATGGAAACCAGCGACATCATCTACGAGGTCGAGAACGGCCGCGCCCGCATCATCCTGAACCGTCCCGAGAAGTTGAACGCGTTGAACCTCCGGATCCAGCAGGAGATCCATGACGCCCTGTGGGAGGCCGACAACGACACGTCGGTCAAGTGCGTGATCATCAAGGGAGCCGGGCGATCGTTCTGTTCGGGCTATGACCTGACCGGCGGCGGAAACCTTGGAGCCGAACGAGACTCCGACCGTACCTACCGGGGTTCGCGCAGCTTCGACGACGACACCTGGCAGATCGAGCGCATGCAGCGTTTCTTCATGCCGTTGTTCGATATGCACAAGCCGAGCATCGCTCAGGTGCATGGCCACTGCCTCGCCGGCGGCACCGGGCTGATCGGCCTGTGCGACCTGGTGATCGCGGCCGACGACGCCAGCATCGGCTTCCCTCCCGCCCGAGACCTCGGCGTGTTGCCGATCACCACCTGGCTCTACAACGCGGGGCCACAATGGGCCAAGCGGTTGATCCTCACCGGCGACACGGTGACCGGGGCGGAGGCGGCTGAGATCGGTCTGGCGTTGAAGTCGGTGCCGGCGGAGCTTCTCGAGGCGGAAGTGGAGCAGTTGGCCGACCGTCTCGCCATGATCGATGCCGACCTGCTGGCCGCCAACCAACGCGTCATCAACCTCGGCATGGAGCTGATGGGGGCCCGAACGATGCAGCGGGTGGCCGCCGAGATCGACGCTCGCGGTCACTTGGCGCCATCGGCCAAGCAATGGGTAGCCGACGTCAAAGAGGTGGGGCTGCACGAGGTATTGCGCAACCGAGACGAGAAGTTCGGGGATGGCCGGGCCAGGGTGAAGGGGCCGGAGGTTCGTGACGAGCGAGGTCGTTTGGTCGATCCATGACCCGTCATGGTCTGGCCGACAAACTACTCTTCGTCGGCGAGGAGGCAGACCATGATCGTCACTGCAGATCGAGATCCCGATTCGGGGGGAACCCTACGTCGGCCCTTGGCGCGTCGCGCCTGGTTTGTGGCGATCATCGCCACGGCGGGGATCGTGGTTACAGCGTGTGGCGACGACGCATCTGACGATGCTGCAGGGGTAGCGGTGACCGGGGCCAGCGCCTCGGACTCAGCCGCAGCAGACGATCGAGACTCCAACGCCGCAGCCGATGCGGACGGCACCGCAGACGATGCCGACGACACCGATACCGACGACACCGATGCCGACGACGACGACGACGACGATGACGACGACCGGGACGCAGACGACGCAGACCGAGACGACGAGGATCTCCCTGGCACCTACTTCGACATCGGCCCCAGAGCCGGACAACGCATGGATGTGGTGGGCGTGCGCCACGACGATGTACTGAACTTCCGGACCGCCCCCGACCCCTCGGCCGCCATCGTGGCCAAGATCGCCCCCGAACAGACCACGCCCCCGATCCTCTCGGCCGGCGAAGGTCGCCTACTCACGAGCTCGGCCTGGTGGGAGGTGACCGTCGATGGGGAGCAAGCGTGGGCCAACCTGGCCTTCTTGGGTGTGCTCGGCGCCGAGGATGACGCAACCGACGATCTGACGAACTCACTCGGTTCCTCCAGCGCGCCCACGATCGATGAGTTCGTCGACATGATTGCGGCCGTTCGGGCCTCTGGACCCGAACCTCGCGTAGAGCTGGTCACCCCGATCGAGAACAAAGGATCGGCCAGCGCCGAGGTTACGGTCGACATCTTGGGCCTCGGCGATGATGCCTTGGCCGGCGAGCGGTTTCAGCTCACCTTCGACGTGATCCGAGATGATCCCGGTGATTCGAGCTCAGCCGTTGTGGGCTACGACCTCGTCGAGGCGATTCGCACACTCATCTGCGGCCGAGGTGTCTCCGGTAGCGGCGCCTGCGTTTAGGGCTCGATGAGGGCTGCGGGGGCGAATCCGTCGAGGCTTTCGAACAGATCGACCACGATCTCGGGGTCGCCGCTCACGACGGCATCGCGCAAAACCCCTGGATCCTCCATCGCCCTGGTGATGGTGGCCCGGTCGGTGACCACCGAGGCGTCGGCGTCATCGAGGAGACGTCCTGGTGTGTGGTAGAGGGCCGATCGGCTCACCCCGAGCACGTGCTGCTCGTCGAGGTCGGAGAACGTGCAGTTGATCGTGGCGCCGTCGTGGTCGAACGCCGCCGGGTTGAAGCGCACTCCGATCGCGTCGAACAGCGCCTCGGGCGTCATCGCCGCCGCCATGTCACGGGTGGGCACCCGGCGATCTGTAGGGCTGCCTTCGCGGAGCTCCTTGGCCCCCATCAGATAGGCGTTGCGCCACGTGGCCGACTCCGACTGGTAGCCGAGCTGTTCGAGGGCGTCGGCCTGGAGACGACGGGCCTCGGTGTTGGAGGGGTCGGCGAACACCACATGATTGACCACCTCGGCCACCCAACGGTAGTCGCCTTCATCGAAGGAGCGACGAGCCCGGTCGAGCACTGCGGCGGCACCTCCCATGAACTCCACGTAGCGCGAGCCCGCCTCCACCGGGGGCAAGGGGTCGAGGTGGGCCGGGTTGCCGTCGTACCAGCCGAGGTAGCGGTTGTAGACCGACTTCACGTTGTGGGAGAGGGTGCCGTAGTAGCCCCTGGTGTGCGATTCGGTGAACGCTGCCGGGAGCTCCAACTCCTCGGAGATCTCGGTGGGAACGGCTCCGCTGTTGGCGAGGCGCATCGTTTGATCGTGGAGCCAACGGTAGAGATCGCGCTGCATACCGAGGAACGCCTGTACATCGTCTTTGCCGAACCGAGGCCAGTGGTGGCTGGCGAACATCGTGTCGGCGTTGTCGCCCCAGAGCTGCAGCGCTTCGTGGATGTACTTGCTCCAGGCCAGCGCATCGCGGGTTTGGGCGCCCCTGATCGGATACAGGTTGTGCATGGTGTGGGTGCAGTTCTCCGCCATGCAGAGCAGGCCCTGGCCCGAGACGAACTCGGGGAAGAAAAAGTTCATCTCGGCCGGTGCCTCAGCGTCGGGCGTGTTCTGGAACACCACCCGGATACCGCTGAGCGTACGCTCCTCGCCCGTCTCGATGATGCTGTCGGTGGGAGCGATCAGATCCGATCGGGCGAGGCCCATGGCGGAGCCGAGCCCGCAGTCGACATGGCCGAACGGACCCGGTGGTAGCAGCGGCCCGAATTGATAGGCGGCGCGGCGCCCCATGATCGGCCCGGCGATGACGAACTCGCTCACCACCTCCTTCAAGAAGCCGTCGGGGGCCACGATGCGAACATTGCCCGCGTCGACCTCCTCCTGGCTGGTGACGCCGAGCACGCCGCCAAAGTGATCGGTGTGGGAGTGGGTGTAAATGATCGAATCGACTCGACGTTCGCCGAGGGTGTGGTTGGCGAGATCGAGCGCCGCCGCCGCCGCCGGGGCGTTGGTGAGCGGGTCGATGATCAACCAACCGTCGGTGCCGGCCATGAAGGTGATGTTGGCGATGTCATAGCCCCGGACTTGCCACACACCATCGGCTACCTCGAACAATCCGTGGTTGATGTTGAGCCGGGCCTGTCGCCACAGCCCGGGATGGACCGACGCCGGACTGTCGCTCGACTCGCCGACGAACCCATGGCGGGCCACATCCCACACCACGTGGTCGCCAATCGACACCCGGCCGTCGTGGATCTGGGCGATCAAGCCTCTCGTGGCCCGATCGAAGTCGCCGGGGTCGTCGAACGACAATTGGGCTGCGCCATTGGCAGCCTCAGTGATCGGGCTAGGTAGTTTTGCCTGGTCGGGGTGTGTGGGGGCGTCATCGCGGGCTTCGGCCATGCGCCTTGTCTAACAGGTGAGGCCGCCGAGAGCAGGCGGAGGCTAGCGGTTTGGTGAGTAATTCATGCAGGGTCCGAGGAATGCGGTGAAAGTTCGTCTATACAACCCATGTACATCTTTGGACATTGCTGCAGTTGCAGCAATGAGCACTAGGAACGGGTGAGGGATCCATGAAGGTTCGGCGAGTGATGGCAGCGGCGCTACTGGCAACTTTGGCTGCCGCGTTGGGCGTTGGGGTGAGTCCGGTTTCGGCCGACACGATCGATATCCCGGTGGTTGAGGCCTATGTCTCGGGTGCCCCCGGTTCGGTGTTGTCGCTCGGTACCTCCACGGTCGGTGAGGGCCTGGTTGGTCGGTCTTGTGACGTGGCTGCGGTGGTCACCAACGGTGGCTCGGTTCACGCCGGCAACAAGTTGATCGTCACCAGCGGCGAATCCCGCGTTGAGATCAATGGCATCGAAGACGTCGCCGACGGCGTGACCCAGCAAGGTGGCACGCTCACCCTTGGATCGTCGATCGAGGTCTCCGTGATGTTCGGAGCCGACGGTGTTTCAAGTCTCGGCTCCAGCACCACGGTAACCTGCAAGGCAGCACCGGTATCGCCTCCGGCACCCCCGGTGGTTGTACAGCCGACCTACACCGGTTGATCTTCGGCTCGCGGGCCTTGGCCCTGCGAAACCTGATGGCGGCAGCGGCCGTCGGTGGCCTGGTGGTCACAGCCTGCGGCTCGGTCCAATCGACTGAAGACGCCGCCAGTTTGCCACCGGCCACCAGCAAGGCGGAGATAGCGGTCGAGGTGCTCGGCGATACAGCCGACCCTGGCTCTGCCCCGGCCGACCCCACACCGGGGGCCGCTTCGGTCACCTACACGATCGTGGCCGAGGCCATCGTGGGTGATGTGGTGGTGCGGTCCGAGCCCGACGAGGCCTCCGAAACGGTGGCCGCGCTCCTGAACCCGCTGCCCTCGGGCGCGCCGCTCGTGTTTCGTGCGTTGGAGGGCGGAGCCACCTCCACCGACTGGATCGAGGTTCACCTCCCGATCGAGCCAAACGGTTCAACGGGCTGGGTGCACCGAAGCGAGATGACCCTAAGCAACAACCCCTATCGGATCGAGATCGACCGGGCCTCCTATTCGCTGCGGGTTCTCAACCTCGGCGAGGTGTGGCTGGAGACCTCGATTGCGGTCGGCAATGGTGCAACGCCAACACCGGTTGGCGATTTCTACCTCCTCGAGCTCCTCGCCCCACCCAACCCCGATGGGGCCTACGGGCCCTATGCCTTCGGCCTGTCTGGTTTCAGTGAGGTGCTCGACGGTTTCGGTGGCTCCGAGGATGCCATCATCGGCCTGCACGGCACCAACGATCCGGCCTCGATCGGCACCGACGTGAGCCATGGCTGCATCAGGCTGGAGAACTCGGTGATCGAGCAGCTCGCGGCCATCCTTCCCCTCGGCACGCCAGTTCGCATCATCTGACCAGCATTACTGTCCGAACTAGCAGGGTCTGATCAAGCGGTGGATGCCGGCTGGGGTATCCCGCCAAGCACGGTGCCCCAGACCTCGATGTCTCGCAGGCGCTCGGGATCCACGGTCAGTGGATCTTCGGCGAGCACGGTGAAGTCGGCCAGCTTGCCGGTTTCGATCGAGCCCAGGTCGTGATCGAGTTTCAGCTGGAAGGCTGCGCCGAGCGTTATTGCCTCCAGAGCCCGTTCCGCTGAGATGCGCTCATCGGGGCCGAGCACCTCGCCCGAGGCGGTGAGGCGGTTGACGGCGCACCATGCGGTGTGAAGCGGCCCCAACGGCGTCACAGGGGCGTCGGAGTGGATCGTGAACGACACACCCTCACGAGCAGCCGTGGCACAGGCATCCATACCGGCCGCTCTGTCGGCCCCCACCGTGATGTCTCGGTGCTGGTCGCCCCAGTAGAAGATGTGGTTGCTGAATATGTTGGCGCACATGCCGAGCGCCGCCATCCGCTTGTACTGGGCCTTGGTTGTCAGCTGGCAGTGTTGGACGGTATGTCGGTGATCCCAGCGCGGGTTCTCGGCGAGCACTTGCTCCACGGCGTCGATGAACACCTCGGTTGCCTCGTCGCCGTTGCAGTGCACGTGCACGGTGAGGCCGGCGCGGTGATAGGCCGCCAATACCTCCGCCACCTGGGGCGGCGCCATCAGCCAGATGCCGTTGCCAGGATGACCCTCGGGTGGATGGAAATAGTGGGGCCAGGAGATCCGGGCCGTGAAACCCTGGATCGAGCCGTCGAGCACGAGCTTCACGATCCCGAAGCGAAGTTTGTCGGTGCTCTCCGACCGTAGCTCGGCCCCGAGCCGTGCCAGTTCCGCCGGATCCCCGGATCCGCCGAACATCGATGACACCGCCACCATTGCCCGGCATGGGTACGCCGGATCGTTGACGGTTTCCTGCCACTGTGCGAGGCGCTCCGGATCCTGCAGCTGTGATGTACCCAGATCGGTCACGAGGGTCAGCCCTGCGTTGCGGGCCTCCGAGCCATAGTTTTGGATCGCCTCGGTGGATGACAGTGCGGATCGAATCCGGGCGAATGCCTCACGAGCCAGGATCATGGCCGGGGGTTCCTGGAGCTCACCGTCGGGTTCACCGTCGGCTCGCTTCGACACGCCCGGCGTGGCGGTATCCGAGGTGATCCCAGCCCGCTCCATGAGGGCGGTGTTGACGGTGGCGAGATGGGCACTCGCGTGGTAGACGAAGATCGGCCTCGTGAGCGAGACCCGGTCGAGGTGGAACGCATCGAGACGTTCCCCTTCGAAGTAGATCGGGTCGAGGCCCCACGCCAAGAGCGTTTCCTCCGGTGCCGCACCAGCGCGTTCCATCGCCTGCTCCACCTCGATCAGCCGGTCGATAACCGCATCGATCGATCCACATCCCTGCCAGAGCTTCCCGTCGGGTGCCCGTCGGTCGAAAAAGCCGACATAGGGCAGGGCCCACATGCCACCGGCCATCACGTGTGAGTGAGCTTCGATGAAGCCCGGGGTGAGCACCATGTCGGCGAATCGGTGATCGACGGTGTACCCGCTCGCCACCTCTCGCCAACCCGAGAGTTCATCGAGCGAGCCGACCCCCAAGATTCGCCCGTCGGCCACCGCGACGGCTTCGGCAGATGGGTTTGCGGGGTCCATCGTGATGATTCGACGGGCCGTGAAGACGGTGACCGGCGGCAGGTTTTGGGTTGGGTTCTGTGAAGCGGTGGCCATTTGTCTCCTATCGGTCCCGACCCCTGGTCTACTCCATCTCCACGTCGGCGACCACGCCGAGGATGTCGGCCCCATATCGCTCTAGCTTGGCCGGGCCGATGCCCTTGATTCGGCCGAGGGTCACCAGCGAGCTCGGGCCCTCCTCTGCGATCGCGTCGAGGGTTGCGTTGTCGAGCACCACATAGGCCGGTACGCCATCGCTCTTGCAGCGCTGCGTCCTCCACTCGCTCAACGCGTCGCGGCGAGCCAACGCCTGAGGACCGGATGGTTCGGACCGCTCTCGCTTCTTCTTGGGCGTTGTTCCCGAGGCTTGCCGATCGGAACCCGATCTCGAAGTGATCAGGCCTTCGGTGGACTCGGGCCAGGGCTCATCGGCGGCCCGAGGGGTGGCGAGCTCGGCCACGAAGGGCGACACCGGTGCCGGCGCCCCCTTCGGTACCGCGTTGACGAGCACCGACTCTCGGCATCGGGTGATCGCCACGTGGAAGATGCGGCGCTCTTCTTCGGTGTCGGTGGCCAGCCGGTGCGGATGCAGATCTCCTCGCACATCGTGCACCACCACGTGGGGCCATTCGAGCCCCTTGGTGGTGTGGATCGTTGCGAGGGTGATCGTCTCACCACGATCGGCATCGTCATGGCGGGGGAGTGCTTCGAGATGGGCTCGTATCCAGCCCTCGAGCTCGTCGCCGTCGGGCCCGATTCGGGCTAGGGCCGCTAAGGCGCCCAGCTCATCGGCGTGAGCCGCTCGACGCGCGGTGCGCTGAGACTGGTCGAGCTGGGATGCCGCGCCGAGCAGGCCGATGTCGTCGTAGATGAAATCGAGTAGCGCCTCGGTGGTGACGTTGGTGGCCTTGTCGCGGAGCCGTTGGATATCGGCTGCGAACTCGGCAACCAGGTTGGATTCCCGCTCCTTGTTGAGTCGTCCCGACAGCGCAACCAGGTCCTTCACCGATCGCTGCTCGCAGACCCAATCGGTGATGCGGGGGTGGATCGAGCGCGGCGGCCGCCGAAGGGCCAGCCGCAGGTCATCCGATCGCAGCCGCTGTTCTGGTGCGGTTGCGAGCCGTAGCCAGCTGAGGGCGGCCGCAACCCCTGAACGTTCGAGCATGTGGCCGTCGACCCCGACCGGCTTGGCTACCGCAAAGCCGGCGTTGGCGAGGTAGATCGTGGCTGGCAACAACGCTGCGTGCACGCGGGCAAGCACCGCGATGTCGCTCGGGCTGCTCCCTTGTGCAAGCAAGGCCTCGACGTGGTCTACCAGGCGCTGCTGTGGGTCGATGTCGCCGTTGATCACGAGCGCCCCCTCGGGAG